>PVJX010015152.1:0-43244 GCA_004027295.1 Dolichotis patagonum
CTCACTGTTTGAATGTCTACTTTACATGTTTTAACTTTGTAATTTGAACAACTATTTCCAAGAAGTCAGTATGTAATTTGTCAAGTAATAATTTCTTAGGTTTTTTTGTTGTTGTTCTTTTCCTTTTTTCCTTGGAATACTGTATTGTTGCTACCCTTTATTCTGTTTTGTTTTGTTTTTTCTCTTTAAATAAAATAATTTAAAAAAATAGAAAAATATAAAGAAGGCGACTTCAGGCTGGTGACATTAACTAGTTTGTAAGCACACAGAGTCAGCATTTTTCGATATCCTAGTCAATGAAATCATCAGACAATACAGTTAGGAAAGACATCTTGAACTATTAAAAAGCTGTACAGAACAGAAGAAAACAGCAAAAGAGACTTCAGAAATGTGGCCATTAATTTAGCCAAAAGCAACAGTGTGCAGTGTCGTGTGAAGTGAGGGTGTCACCCCCATCTGGCATCTGGGTGTGACTCTGCTGTCACCTTGCAACAGCAGGTACAGTTGCAGAGACAGCAGTGAGTTTAGAATTTCTTCTCCTATACAGGTTTAAAATATTTACCCTTTAGGGTAAATCTGGCATCCATGATTATTAATGTCTGTGGAGAGACGCGGATATTTGAGCTTTCTGAACAGGAACTTAGGAATGGTTGGGGATTGCTTTACTAGGGAAGAAAAAATTGGAGAGAAAGAAAAAGCATTTTTAAAGTGTAAGTTGATGGCTAGAATTTACATTATTAAAATGTTGTACCCCATGCTGGTGACATGAACTTATTGATTTGAAATAAAAATTCTACATTCTAGAGAAGCACTTCCTATAAGATAACTTCATTTAGAGCATTCAAAATACACTCCATTTCTTTCTTATTTCCTGTTGCATCCAAATATCTGTTGGAATAGGCTAGTAATGCTAAGGTTAAAGAAGAATACCATATTTAAAATTAACAAAAGTATATTTTATAACCTTTCCACAATATATAGTGTAAGTAAATAATAAACACACAAGTATCTGTGTCTATGCATAATCAAATACTGATTTAAGCATAAAAATTAGCTAGCCTTATACATGCAGGTAGAAGGTTTCATTTGTTTTAATCACTTAATCCAGAATGAGAAAAATGTCAACAACTAATGACGCTACCATCTCAACGTACTTTAGGGTTCTCCAAAACTTTAACCCACCGTGGAGAGTGACAATTAAAAATTGAATGATATAGGTCATAATGACACATGACTCTTCAGCTCATGTTTCATTTTCCAAAACAATGCACACACATAGGTTTACCTACTTTTGTCTCTCCCATTTTTTTTTTTTTAAATTGCAACACTTGATTGCTACCTCAGCAACAGTCAGATTTCTAAAGCTGGTGAAGATTGGGCAGTATTTCTATGTGAAATGTTACAACTTTACAAATTTTGCTTTTTGTTTAAATCTACGTGCAGAAACTGAAACATGGCAAAAGAAAAATGCACAATAACTTGAAAAATAGATGCAATCAAGTTGTAGCATACGGATGTGCTCATAAAATTTACTCTACCTACTGGAAAGCAGATGAAAGACAACTGTCCTAATAAATTAATAGACTCTTAGAAACAGACTAAACACCTTCATTTCTATTCAATAGGCAGGGGGAAAACAAAACATAACAAAAGCAAAAGCAAACTAAAAGTTGTACTTGTTTTTGTATTTTTTTTAGAGACAGAGGCTGTAAACCTATGAAGGTTAACAAAATATTCTGATCTATTTGTTGTTTGTTTGTTTTCTGTAGTGTGCTGACTAGCACGTTTTGTTTTCAGTAATACTCACAATGGGCTCAACTATATCCTTGTACTTGGACGGTTTCAGATTTTTGTAAACCATCTGATTTAATATGCTTTGTATACTAACAATCTTTACATTTTTCTTTCACTCTAATAGGCAATTTTATACCACTGATTCATGGATAAAATGATTTTTTCTTCTTCATCCCTTGTTCTTCTTGAAAAAAATTCCTAAAAAAAGCCTTCCTGGTGGATTACCTGGTATTTGAGTATCTTGCATCTTTTTGTTGTCTTACATGTAAGTTTTTACTAGAAGATTTTATTGTTTACTCTATATTTTTGTACTGTGGACCTCAAATATATCTTCCAACATGGCATGTTCAGTTTAGACACTGTAACTCAAATTATGTTTAAAACTAAAGCTCATTTTCCCTCATACCATTACTAACACAATTGTTTCTTCTCTGGCTCCGTCATCTCATTAGCATTCTTCTCGGTATAATTACTGCGTAGCCAAGTGAACCATCTTCTTTCTGGACTTCCATTCTCAAAAGAAGATTAACTCTCATGTGATTTCCATTACAGGGCCTTTTCTGCCCTATCTGGAAGCATCAGTTTGCGCCTGTGGTAGAGACTGGTATTTCCGCCTTATGACCTCATCCTGGCCCAGATTCAGATTCACAGCTCTCTGGACTGACAGGCTGAGATGTGTCCACTGCTGTCATTCAATCGCCAGAGGACTCCATGACCCACAGCATCAGATGCAGGACCTAAATGAAATGACAATGGCAGATCAACTTCTCCTTCTACCAGTCTTAACGATTAGATCTTAAAGATTAGATTTGACAGAGGCCAGTGCTCATGACTGGTGTTTGTTGGCGTTAGGTGCTGGGCAAGAGATTGCGGTATTTCTTGAAACTCTTTCTGTCTTGTCATTCATTGATATCCAGTGTGAGCTTTCTGGTTTTCATCCTCTTTTTTTGTTCTACTCATTGTAGTTCCAGTGATTTGCAGTGAGTTGGGACAACATGGGACATGAGCACATTAAAGACATTAAACTGATGCTTATTTCTTCTTTAGCATGACACATGACATGGTCTCTGAAGACTCTGCCCCTCCTTCTCTCAGCCAAGAGGAGGTCCTTGCTTCACCTGACTTTTGAGATGCAAAGAAATAGCAACATCAAGTTAGGGCACTTTAACCGATCTGCCACTTCGTTGCTGATGATATTCTAGCATCATTTTATCCAGCGCTTGAATGAAGCACTTATTTTCTACACAAGGTACATACTTTAGTCTGCCTCCTTGACTCATTACCTCAGTAGTCTGTTCAGCATTCTCCTTATTGGTGTCTGTATTCTTCTCTCTCCCTTCTCCCTGATGATTGTCATACAATCCTCCTCTTCTCCTGGCTCATTTACTTTACTTTCATTTCTAGACTGTTCTGTTTCAATGCTCCTTTCTTCACATTGTTCAAGACTTTCTCCTATCATAGCACAAGCTAGTATGTTTCCCTCCCTGGGTCCAAGAACAGCTACATGTATAAAGGAGGTTAGGAATGTTGTAAACCAAGTGTGTCCTATGATCTGAGGCCAGTAAGAATCAGTGAACCTGTATCTGCCTTTTTATCTCTCCACTAAATTATAAGCTCTGAATATTTATACCTTTTGATTGCTTGGAATTAAATTAAAAATTATAAGAAACCATAAATATTTCTCTCAGATGCTCAAATGGTAGTGCATACTCTTTAAGAAAAAGGCTTAAATTATAATAAAATATTATTATAAATTATTAAATGATGTGCTGTTATTCCCTCTTATCTTCTGCTAACTTTTTCTCCCATTAGGTGGGTAGAATATCTACATAACTCATTAATGCAGTTGGGATCTCAAAAAAAAGAATAATGTCAGGAAACTTAAACTATAAATTCTTACATTCACTTTTGAAGTATCAAATGTAGGACAGAAAGACTGGATCTAGATGAGCAGAGTGGACTTTTTTCTTACACTCAGACTATGTTGGTGCAAGGACAGAGGTCACACAGGTAGGACTTGGCAAAGAGAGAACACAGAAAACAAACTTTCTTCTCTTTGATCTGGAATCATCATTTTAGCTAGGGAAGGTCTCCAGGAAAGAGCTTCATTTGTGGCAAGCAGGAGTATGGGCTGATGCGAAATGGCCTGACACAGAAATGGAAAATATAAACAAATGAAATGGAACAAAGAAACTGATGAGGCATAAATAGCAGGCTTAGAGGAGACAAGATGAATTAAGAGTGTAAAGTCGGAGGGAGCCAAGTACGTGCCAATAAGTCAATTTTCTGTTTTGTTGCTGGAAGCAATAGAAGAGGAAGGATGTTGGAGGTGGGGATGGAGCCGCTGAGGGACATGACATTAAATGTTATAAGAAGAAGCTTACAGAAATCCCTGAGGTGTCTTGAAGTCACAAAAATACTATTTTAAGCAACAGAAATATTGCAAACTAAAACAAACCTTTAAAATTTGTAAGAAGCAAGGCCTTCTGAAAGGAAAGAGAACTCATTTCTTTTAAAATGCCATTTTAGGAACCCTTGAATTGTTTATTCATTTTATCAGCTCTAGAAATGTTAAAAGCCCTTTGGGGATATATTGATGTTGAAAGAATTTAATCCATTTCACATGCTTCTCTGATTTCCTATTAAGTTTAAGTTATTTTGCTCATAAAACATGGCACAATAAATCCTTTCGATTTTGTTCACTTCATCTCTTGAGTCCATGAAGTTTTGCTGGAGGAGACACAGCATGGTGAAGAGAAAACACAAATGCTTGGCAGCCAGATACAATTTACTAGCTGCACATGAGTAAGTTTCCCCAGCTGAAAAAAGGCTCTCCTCATGCGTATGTGCTCCTCTTGCTGTGAGGATCATGTCTTGCACGTCAATGGCTCAGTAGTGCCTAAACATAGTGCATAAACAGCTTTTTAGTTACTAGTTTGAGAACTCTGCATCAGGTTGTAAACAGGACTGCGGCCATCTTTCCTGCAGGAACACTAAGGTGGTCATGTTTTCCAGAGTCATGGAGTGAGTTTAGTTCAGGAACTGAGGCAATACTGTTCACGTTACATTTTTTTTTTGTTTCCTTTTACCCCTTTTCCCCCACCCCCACACTCCCTCTTTGCTTTTTCCCAGCTCTCTTTCCTGTCTCTGCAGTGTGTCTACCTACTTCTTAAAGTGGCTCTTTTATTTTGCTCTTCGGGTTATTTGAACTTTAGGTCTCTCATATCAGAAAAGATGACTATGTGATCTTTGAGCATTTTAAAATTAATGCTTTGGTTTTGTCTTATGTAATGTTTACGTTTCTGCTGTGAAGTTGCTGTATGTACAGAACACATTCTGATTTATTTTTCAACCCCTTTCACTCCCCTCACACTCCTCCATTTCTTGAACCCCTTCCCATTTGAGAAACATCTCCCTAGTTCCTATCATCTACCTCATATTTTGCTCTTTATTTATAATTTGGGTGTTTCACGTGAGAGAAACCACGTGATGTTTAAGTGTGTGTGTCTGATTTACTTCACCTGACATTGTGGCCTCAGGCTGAATCTTGGAAGCAACCTAGATGAAGAACAACAGCAGATGAAGGGATAAATAAAATATTGTATTGGTATACAAGGCAGTACTACTTTGCTATAAACAATTCAAATTTAACCTTTTGTGACTGACTTATTTCACTTAGCCTTATCTCAGAACCCATTCATTTTCCTTAAAAATGACTCTAATTTATCATTGCTAGGGTGGACGTGTATTACGTTTCTTGTACAAGAATATTACCAATATTTCACCAACAGATTCAGCGTCTTACATCTTTTATATAGGTTTTGATTCATTTTGGTTTGATTTGATTACAGTTTAAGAGATGAAGATCGATATTTATTTTTCCACATGTGGAAAACCTGCTTTCCCAGTGCAATTTGCTGAAGAAGCTCTCTTTCTTCCGGGGTGTATTTTTAGAACTTTTGTTGAAAATCAGATGGCTAAAGGTATGCAAGTTTTTCTGCATTCTCTATGCCATTCAGTGAGCCTACTTCTGGTACATAAAAACTTCTGCCAAAAGACCTCATTTTTTCTGTTAGTTGTTTTCTTTTTCTTTATTGGCACATGCATGTGATACATAGTGAATGTATACATGTCACATCCTAATGCTTTTTGCTTCTGATAAACTCTGTTTCTCTACAAAAATAAAAGATGATCGAATTTAGAGATACATTGGAAGCATGGATATTAATTTTCTATCAGTGCTTAGGTTCTTTACTTAGAATTGCAGATAGGCATTTGTACAACTCACACTTGAAAAATTTCACTGTAAACATGTTCATTACCTTGGAAGGGTGATAAACTCTACATGAGAGAGCTTCAACTATTAAAATACTATTCTACTAAATACAGCATTCTCTCCCTCTGAATTAACAACACATTTGTACTGATTGTCTTTACAAAAATACTGAGAAAATCCACTTATATAGTCCACATGGAAATTCTTTAAAAATAGTAACTTTGGATGTTTAATGGTCTTCTAAAATATTTCAAAAACTAAAATCTCATCTTTTTAATACAAACAGGTAGACATCACAAATATTTTCAAGATAAACAATAATTAAATCTCAAGAGACTTCAAGACAACCTTTTGGCACTAAGGTTCATCCTGGAATGGAGGTGACTATCTCTATTAGTTAATTGGCTTTAAACAATGAAAAATAAACTCACATTTATGACAGGTGGTAGTTTCATAAGTGGTAACAAGTGCAACAAGAGCCTGATGCAGCTTCTGAAAAGATTCACACATACTTCAAAGTGACATAAAAATAAATTACAACTTTTTTGAAGTAAATTATTTAAAACAAGGGTTAATTGTCTATCTTCAATGAGGAAAAGTAAGCCTCTTGTTTTTAAGTTTTGTCTGTCCTTACACCTTGCAGTCCATGTTTGTTTGGAGTCTAAGTTGTATATTTGTCACAGAGCATTATGGACTGGGAAAGTTCATTCCTAGCATGTGTGAGTCCACGAGTTTCATGTGCCACAGAAAGACATAAAGAAATTTGGAGAATCCTGTTCTCTTTTTTCTATCAAAGCGTATTCTACCTCTAAAATTCTGTTTCACTCCTTTGTCCTCATTTTCTCCTGTCCTTCCTAGTAGTAGCTGTTTCGTTCAGTAAATTCGATATTGCAGCATATTGGAGTCAGGGCAAGAGGTACATGAGAAACCTGAGTCTCCATACCCATAAAATCACACTGTTTGCCTGGCTGTGTGTAGGATCTGTAATTAAGGTGCCTGCAGCTGAACCTTGGTATCATGTTAGCCTTCATTCCTAGTAATTTGCTCTTTTCTTGTCTCATTCTTCCCTGAAAGATGAGAATGTTGCCAGGTCCAGTGCTCCTGTGAAAGGCTGACATTCACCTCTTCCCAGTTTCCTGCTGTACACTTTAATTTGGAACCCAGGTTGTCTTGCAATATTTAACATTTTTGGTAGGTTTAACTACTTACATAAAGATAATTGTCTCATGCATCTCTCATAGAACCTCATACACATCTCTGTCCTTGATATCAGCTGACCTTTTCTCAGCCTTCAGACAGAGAAAAAGGAGTTCTTTCATTTTTCAAATTTAAATCTAGAAAATTATAGCC
Source organism: Dolichotis patagonum (assembly GCA_004027295.1). Classification (NCBI taxonomy): domain Eukaryota; kingdom Metazoa; phylum Chordata; class Mammalia; order Rodentia; family Caviidae; genus Dolichotis; species Dolichotis patagonum. The sequence goes on from PVJX010015152.1 coordinate 7,421, forward strand.
ATTTATGGGCTCAGAATATAGCTCAGTGGTACAGAACCTGCCTGGCAAGCACGAGGTCCTAAGTTTGATTCCAAGTACCAACCCCCACCCCCCAAAAACCCAAAACCCAAAATCAAACAAAAAACCATTGTAGCCATTTAAATTCAATGCTTTCTTTTTCTTATCTGTAACAGTCAAAGTAGTGATTCCATCATGGACTATTACCTTCTGAAGTCAGGAAGGTCAGAGATTTTATCTAATGGTGATGAAGAAAGAAAGCGCAAAAGGAGGTAGGGTGGGAGCAAGATTATTTAGAATGTATATCAACAAAAAAGCAAAGGTTTTGCTATCTGCAAGGAGCTCCTATGCAGGTACCCAAAGATATTTCTTGTCATTGAGTTTCAAAGGGACTTAGAGGGGAGGTCCAGCCACTGTGCAGGCAGTATGAACTCTACCGTATAGGAGAGCATATACTTTTCAGGGTCCAAGCCATGCAGTGTTCATGTGGTGTCCGTGTAGGGCACGTGTGACTCTGAGCCAATGACCTGCCTTATTATAGCCTGTTGTTTTCTAGGGAGGATCCTGACAAATGCAGACCCCTGGCAGACGTTTCTGTAAGATCCCTGGAGGGTGATGACTCAGCAGACTGCATGTTGGGGGTCCCTCTCCTTACTGCCTAATAAAATCCTTACTTCTGTCTCAATTCTACATGATCTAAGCCTTGTGTTGTATTCCAAGTTGCTATATATGGAGATAATTTTAAAAATCCCTGGGCCCACAAGAAATCTGTGTGAGAGAATTTCTCAGACAACCCGATGACTACACACATGCTTTGTCACCTGGATACTTCATAGGTTCATTGCTCTGAGGCTCTTTCTGTCCCTGGACTTCAAGTTTTGGAACTATCAAAAATGGTAATTTTTACATGTGTGTGAATACTTATTAAAGAGCTCATCAGATGCTCAAGTGACACTTTATATTTAGACTGCTTGTTTTAGTCAGTTTCTTATCTTTGGGATACAATACCTGATATACACAACTCTAAAGGAGGAAAAGTTTATTTTGCCTCAGAGTTTGCAGATGTTTAGTCTATGATCAACCAGCTCCATGTCAGTGAAGTATAGCAGAGGAGAAACAGTTCAAGGCAAGGCAGTCAGAAAGCAGAGAGGGATGAAAGAATCCCAAAGCAGTGGGAAGGATAAACCCTTCCAGCCACGATGCTAGGGAGTAAACATCTCTGGCCGAGCTTCACCTCCCAACATTACTTTGAGCTATAACTTCACAGATGGATTATTTCACCAAGGAGTATCACATCTGTATGCTCAACCTCCCAAAAGCCTAACCTACCAACCCTTGAGGTGACTTTGGGGGGCATCGAGACGTAAATGAAAAAAACACATTGTACCAGGTTTGCACTGCTTGAACGTAGTCTCTGATGCAAGACACAGTGCTCTGAAACAATCCGGATTTGGTCCGTGTGCAGATCTGTGGCAAGAGTTTCATTCAAGGTGCTTTGGTCTCTAGAAAGACAAAACAGCAATTGTAGAAAGAAACCTGCGGAGTACTACGCTTTCTAAATCACAGATATTTATATTAAATAGAAAAACTCTCTAAAGCATCACATGTATTTTAACTTATTATTATTAATACAATATTTATTTTCTATTTCATAAAGTTAACTACAACCATGAATCACATTTTACCATGCAAAATATGAACTGAAATTGAAAATATGATTTTACTTTTTATGTTTTTTGATACAGTGTTTAATAATATCAAGTAAATTCTTTAGCAAAAGATACAACCTTTTAAAACTTTATAGGTTTAAGATATATTGTTTAAAAATTCCTGATTATTTTTCAGTCAATTTTGTCCTCAATCTTTAATGAGCTGGATGGGTTCTACACTTTCATTTCATTTTCATAAGGGCAAATGTGAATATTCCATTTTATTTCCAGAAAAAAAAATCACTCATTCGTGCACATTATCAGTTTCAGGAGTTTAAACATATTGTTCAACTGTTTTCAAATCATCATTGCTTACACACATACACACACATGCACACACACACACACACAAAATATATTGCATACACATGAATATAAACACTTTAGACTTCCATAGAAAATATTAAAACAAATATGTGCAAATAGGAGACACTTCTCAAATTAACAATTTCTTCTTTCCTGAATGTAACCATTCCCAGACTACTATGGATTTATGTGAGAGACTTTACAACTATAACGTAGGTGCTGTATTAAATGAGTCAGTTCTTTGGTTCAGATAAATTAAAAACTGCTGTTGATGCCAGAAAAAAAGATCCCCATTTTGAGGCCATAACGCAAGCCCTAGTAAGAAAATATATGTTCTTACTCACGCAAGTTTTCACTCCTCATAAAAAAGAGAACATGTTTCCCAGACATATGCAAAACAAAGGGCTTTAAAATTTTTCTCCTTAGGTAGACCTCATAGCTCTAATTCTATACGTATCTTTCAGCCAAGATTGAAAGATTGAACTCATTGCTACATAGTTGTTTAACGTAATGATGCAGTATACATTGTAAGAGTCTTAACTTTTCCCCTGTATGCTTTAGTAAATCAATAAATACAGCAAAGGAAAATGTCTATGTGTATTGAGCAGTCGTCTCTTCCATGAAATTTGGGAGTTATCTTACTGATCAGAGGAGTTTTATGACACAGTGCCAAGATTTTATCCACTTTCTACTTGAAAAGTTTTTTAGACATGAAACTTTCATTGGCACCTATATCTGAAAAAAAGAAAACCTTTATCTAGACAGTACCTGTCCTAGTAATATAGATTTTGTGGAATCCTGTGATTAATCAAAATGTTGATCATCAGTTAAGACAGAGCAAACACCCTTGACATCTGTTTCAAAGCCCTTTTAACTTGATTGATGATGACATAACCCGACAAAAGAGCTATAAAGCTGTGTAGAAAGATTTCTTAAAAACAAAATATGCTTTAGAGTATTCCAAAAAGTTTTTGGAGATATGATTTAATTTGAGATAATTTTCTATAAATTTAGCACAGATCAGTAAATTTAGTAATGTAGAACTAAATAAATTATGGTATTTCATACCAGAGGATATTATGATGCATTCAAGTTGAATTATGTAAAGTATGTAATTTATTTTGCTCATTAGAACTAAGCTTTGTAGGAAAGCAAAGAAAAAAAATAATAGCACAAATAATAATTTCACTGCAAATAGTTACACATAAATAAAACCATGAGGAAACAACTACTGAAATCCAAAGAACTTTAGTAACACACTTTACTAGGTGAAAATTATATTTAAAATACACTTTGAAATACAGTTTGAAATACAAGGAGAATTTTAAATACTAAACATAAATGAATCGCAAACATAATTTTTTTGTTTGTTTGTTTTGGTACCAGGGATCGAACTCACGATCTCACACTTGCCAAGCAGGCACTTACGCCACTGAGGTAAACCCTCAGTTTTTCAAGTATAAAATATTAATACTTAGTTTTGTTTGGAGTAAAAATTTAGGGAGCTCTGATTTTGCTGTACTTCCTAAATATATCCCGTTCAGCCATTACTACCCACTCATTCCTGTCTACTTTCATCTCCAAGGTTCATTCCTTCAAAGAATATTTCTGTGTGGCAGGTGATATTTAAAAGGTAGAAAAATCAACATATCTTTTCTAACTTGTCTATTAATTAGGCAGCAGAAGTTTATCAAGGTCAAGTAAAAAAGATACTAGAGATAATCTTACATCTGTGAACTGTCCTTTGATTGCAACTAAATTTAATATTTTCCGATGTCACTCAAGGGATGATTATATTTGGTATCTTAACCTTTTCTATCAAATGAACAAAGCTCTGTAGATGTTGTAGGGTTGTGAAGTATCAGCAGCAAAAGAGGACAGGAGCCAATTTCTGAAGTGACATCAAAAATTCTGCTACATACTCTTGGAGAGGAAACAATTCCTGGGTTAAACTGATCTGGAAGATAACCTGGGACCATCTGTGATCTACTTTTAAAATTATATAAATGTAACACTAATGACAAGATGGAAGGTGGTTTTTTAATTTCCCCACCAAATCAGCGTACACAGCCCATTCTCCCGTAAGTTTGGGAATGATTTCCTATGGTTAACATTCTTTTCACACTGTGATATATGAATTCCTTTTATTCTCTTTTATGAGCTGTTTGTCTGCATCACAGAAGAGTCAATAAAATATATTATTTGTATTTTTAAAAATAGTTTAATCTTCTAAGAAAAAGAAAATAGTTAAGTTCTCATTTCTATCTTTTAAAAAATTTGTCTTTGTATGGATAATTTAGAATGACACATTAGAAGTTTGTGTATTTAAGAAAGTGGTTTTAAAGTTATAGTGTTTGATGTTAAGCTTAGTATAAAATTATTAGATGCTTTATATAGAACTTAGCAAAAGGTTAATATTTCTTCATAAATATCTTTATTTATGCACATTATTTTACAATTTATAAATAATTTCTTGTACTTTGATTTTATTAGACTCATTTGAAATTTATCAATAATTTATAACTATTTGTAGAGTAAATGTTTCTTATTTGGACAAACATGAATAAATAGTAAAATTTCCTTTGTAGGAGAGACTATATTTATACCTTGATTTTTTGAAAAGGTCTAATTTTTCTGTTGTTGTGCACCTAAAAATTTTTTTGTTGGTCAGTGGCCTGGCATATATTTTCAATTGCTATAATTAGCAATATCACTTTTATATAAAAATTATGTTCTCTGAGAAAAGATTTTCTCATTCATTAAGTAAAAATGTGTGTACAAACTGTGCCACAAATATCTTATGCAATTTAACTAAAGCAGGTTATATAAATGCAAAAATAAATATGTATGTGTTGATACATTATATATATTTGCATTTAATTTGTCCAGAGAGATTAGGATATTACTTCTATCAGGAGTAAATTCTTCAGAAGTTAAATCTCATATATAGTCTAGTTTGATCTTATTGGTTATTAGGTCTTGCAGCATTTTCAATACTATAAAACCTCTTTTTTACTAAAATTGTTCCTATGAATGTTTAAAGATTTTAACTGTGAGAAGTCCTCAAGGAAAGGAACTGCATTTCTCTGAAGCCAAGCAGAGATACTGTTGTTTTGTTTTGAAAAAAAAGGAAGAAAAAACAGGGAAGAAAAGAGAAGCAATCACATGAGAGCATTCAAATTACTTTTCACTAATGAATTGTCTCTACACATAGAGGATTGCTAATTAGATAACCCAAACATGTGAAACCAGTAAAATTATTGTAACACAATATACTGATAATAATATAATCCTCAAATTATCTATTCATCTCTCATCTATCTCCCTATCTACATGATTTACATCCAGAATGTTCTCACAGTCTCTTGTGTTTAAAAAGTGACTGTAGTATGGGGCACTATGCCCATCAGTGGGTTCGTGTAGTTAGGAGTTCAGAACCTAAATTTGCTGTGAGGAGGTTGTATCTGGTTGGAGGTGACCTGGAAGGCCGTATTTCTTCCTTAGCTCTTCCCTTCTTTCTCTGTTTCATAGTTACTTTCTTCATTGTGGAAACACAGTACCCTGAACCTACAAGTTAAAGGAGCAAAGATTTATTTCAGTTCACAGTTTGTAGAGGTTTCAGTGCATATTCAGATGACTCTGAGGCAGGGTGGCACAGCAGGGGGGAGTTACAGAGAGGAAACAGTCCACAGCAGGTAAGCAGGAGGGAGAAGCAGCAAGCCAGCCTTCCCTCTCTCCCTTCATATTCCATTCAGTCTTAACGGTTGTAGCATTACTGAAAAATACAAGTCCAAAATAACCTTTGTGGTTTAAGGCAAACTCTTAGCTGTGAACCCTTCTACAAATGAAAAGAAAGTCAAACACTTCCAACCTACAATGCACAACTTAACTTTTCCATTATGAAAAGAGAGAAATAGAAAGTCTGTTTTCAGGTAAAGCAGTAGCCGTGCTTCTTTTTCACTGTCAGTGGTTGAATGACTAGATTGCTAGTTTGTGTGAACTTCTTAAGAATCAAACTTTGTAGGCTGGCATTCTGGAACACCATGATCTGGAGCTCTCTTCTCGAAGAAAAGTCTTTCATCTTTGCAGTTTTGAGACTGCAAAGTTGGGGTGCTGCTGGTTCTTGTGTTGTCCTCAGGTCATCTTTCAATTGTCTCGTCCCTTTTCATTGTATTTTTTGTTACTTGGGATTGAACTCACAACCTTGTGCTTGCCAGGCAGGTGCTTATGCCACTGAGCTAAATCCCCAGCCCTTCTTGTTCCTTTTCAACAAGCAGCTTATGCTCTGCTCCATCTTGCCAGGCCATAGCTTTGCTACAGTTTTCTTTCTGGCTAAATTCAAAACTTTTTAAGTTATTCCACTGGTCTCTTGCTTCCACTTCTTAACATAGATCCAGCTAAAAGCCCACAACTGTAGCCATGTCAGAGCCTCAACACTAGACTGCGTTGAAACTTATTTCGTTAGATTAACTAATTCACTGGCCTTAATCTCAACCTCAAACAAAATCTCTGCACATGAGTAAAATGTAGACAGATTTTCTGCCATAGAGTAACACAGTCTGGAGTGCAACAGCCAATGTAGTCTTTGTTGCTAACTGAAACTTCTGGAGCCGGGTTTCTACTGGATGTGTTTGTGTGATGATTCTGGTCTTCTGAGCTTTGACCAGACTTTCTCATCAAGTACAGTTTACAACACCCTAGGGCTGTTTCTTCAGTTAATATCTTCAGTTCTTCCCCAACTCTTCTGACAGTCAATTACAAAGGTTTCTGAACCACAAGATAATGGCACAGCAATGACCCCATTCCTGCCAGCAAAATCTGTTTTAGTTAATTTTCTCATTTCTGAGACAAAATATCCAAAGTTAAAGAAGAAAGGCACAGTTTGTAGAGGTTGCAGTCTCTAGTCAGCTGGTTCTAAGGCAAGGTGGCAAGGAAGGGACACCATAGAAGAGAAACAGTTCATGGCATGACAAGTGGAAAGCAAGAATCAGCAAGAAGCATCAGCAAGCACGACCTCTGCCTCTCTCTCTATTCCATCCAGGTGACAAGCCTATTGGATTCTTGCTGCCTTCAGCCAGAGTGGGGCTTCCACTGTCCATATCCTGAACTAAACTAATTCCAGTCACTGAACTAATTTATTATCACACACCCTTAATCCCAGTATAACGTATCTGAGATTCAGCCATTTTCAAAAAGCCCTACCTATAAATGTACAAGGCTTTCAGGGTTATCTAGATCTAAGCCATAACACTCTGCTTCCTAACTACGGTTGAACGAATTTTCCTCTTCCATGTTTCTCTGCCCTACTGTGTTGCCTGAGAGTCAGTTAAACATGAACTGAAATTTAGCCAAAATGAATCTCTCCTCCTTTAAACTATGAGTATTGGGTATTTTGTCCCACGAACAAGAAAGTGACTAAAAGATATAAATTTGTGTATAAACACACTATACCACCGAGAATATTAGGTTGTAATTAACACTGCTGTACCAGAACACTCAGTGTCAGAAGAATGAGTGAAATTATAGAGTTAAAAATAAATTTCAATTCATATTTATGTATAATGAATTCAACTGTTCTTCTATCTATCTATCTATCTATCTAAGATTTAATTACTGTGTAATGATTCATACACTGTGTCAATTTGAGAAGTCTAGGAGCTTAACTAAGTAACTCAGCACCTCTACATCCTGTTGTGCAGAGGGCATTCCCTTACTGCTCTAAGATGTTGCTCATTGAGTCAACTTGAGAAGTTTAAATAAGTGACACATTGTGTGTGTGGGGTAGAGCTCTTTGTTTATAAGTATTCAGAGCCTGTGCAAGAGAAGGACATAGAGATGGTCTGGGCAGGTAGCCTGCCTACAATATAAAGGAAGAAAAAAGGCTTACTAGTTCACTTTTTTGCTCTTGTTGCTTTTGCTGTTGACCCTGTCCATGCCATGCTAGCTTGGAGCCAACTGATTATGAACTGAGCCTCCACAAACTGTGAACTAAACCTTTCCTTCTTTAACTTTGGGTGTTGGGTATTGTGTTCCAGCAACGAGAAAAAAAGTAACCAAAACATACTATAAATATTTCTCTTAATGGCACTTTCAGGGTTATGGATTGCATTAAAATTTATTCTTTGTTGGATTCAGTAATTTTCTGCCATTTTTTAATGAAAAGTATACATGCCCGTAGTATAAAAGTCAGTGTTTCAAAGCTTTTTTAATCTTTTAAATAGCAGTCTTCCTTTTAATTTGTCCCCCTTCAGAGTCATCCACTTTTCATCTCTTTATAAGTTTGTATGATGTTTGTCTTTACAAGTAATCACTTTCTTGTTGTCCTAGCCCTGATTTTTCAGTGCAGGTGATACCTTTGCAATTTCTTCTTTCCACCAGGTAGAGAGATCAATTTTCCTCAAATATAGTACTTTTGGCTATATAAATATTTGATATACAAATTTTATAATAAGAATGCTATTTCCTTCTGAGTTATAAAGTATGTAAAATACAATTTTTTTGTTTTACGACTTTTTGATTTCTTGGAATTTTTATTGGTTTTTATTGATCTACTTTTCCATATATTTCTCACTAGTGTAAATTCCTCACTCATTACCTAATTCCATTGTATAGGTATGTAGACATGTATATGGTATCTTGTGGTATTTTCAAGTCTCTACTTTGTACTGATTGTTTTTATGCAGTGATGGGATTCCCTTTCAAAATTCATATAGGGATAGCTTTGACCTTTCAACTTTGTTCACTTTTTTGCTATGTATCTCTCTTTTCTTGATGTATTCTCTTCTTTTAATTGAGCATATATTTTAGAGGCATATTGTGAAAAGTTGGAGATGTAAGTAACCTTATTCTCTACTCACTTTAGACAGATAAGTGGATTCAGTTGCGGAATTTTGCATTGGAACATTGTAGGCATTGGCCTGTTGTTTCTGAATTTTTAAAATTGCCTTTGAGAAATACAATATATTTTGGTTCCTGATAGTTTCAATTCTTAAGTTAAGCTCCAGATCATCCTTTTCCTCCCCTTTCTTCTTCACTTTTCTCCTCTTTCTAAACTTTTTCTTCTTTTTCATGTCTATCCTATCATATTACTTAAACTTCCTTTATCATTTGCAATTTGTTCATTTCCTATCTTGCTTATAAGAAAGAATTTGTGTTATCTTTTTTCACTTTATGTATTGCTTTTTTAAAAAATTTTGCTGTTGTCTTACCAAATCAGAAAGAGAAACCTCAACTCTCACCTCACATATAGGCTGCTGCCACATGAGGGAGCCCTGTGCAAGATGGGAAAACTTTTCTCCCTATTTCTAAAAAATGCCATAAAACTTGAAAATGAAATCTAGATGCAGGTTTACTAGAAAGCACATGATGGTTATACAAATTTTTTCCAACATAGAACAATATAAGAAAACATGTAGAATTATGCTATTAGAAAGCTTAATAAAAGAGTTTAACATCAGTTCTAGCAATACCATTGTTTCCTAATGCGGTACTTCCCCGGTCTAACTCAGCAGAGGATGTTGTTTGAGAAGCAAAGCTCTATTTCCCTCTCTTTCTCTGTGACTTGCCAGGGTAAAACAAGATTTGTTTTGTTTTGTATTATTTTGTTTTGTTTTGAGACAGGATCTTGCTATCTAGCACAGGCTGCCCTCTAACTTACAGCAATCTTCCTGCCTCAGCTTCACAAGTGCTGGTATTACAGGTATGCACCACCACAACCAGTTGGGGCAAAACAAGATTTAAATTCAGACTCTTGACGAGGTATCAGGAACTGAGCAAACTTTTAATCTCCTAAAATGAGTGTACAGTGAAAGCCTAAATAAAAGAGACAGTGTGATATGATTTTGATCTGGGAAGATCAGAATTCTCTTGTAGGTAAGACAAGGACTTTTCTGGACTGTCTGCATGTATGGGTCCTTAACAATTTGGGGCCAGGTAGGGGTGGAAGCAGGAAAGGCAAATATCTGAGGCAAACATTTTCAGAAATGAACAGGTGTTGAGCCGTTAAAACAAAGACATTCTAGGCAGTAAAACTCACCAATTAAGAAAACTGTCTTATCTCTAAATTTGACACTGTATTGCTCTTAAATTGGAGTGAGACTCAAATGTCTTCAGCTAAAGTTCTACCTTACTTTCAAAGGTTGTGCATACGAGCTTGTTCAACAAAGCTAGAAAGAAATGTGGTCAGCAGTTTAACCCTTACACAACCCAGTACCCAACAGTAATGGTTGGGGAAAGCTTTCAGAAGTAGGCCAAGATCCAGTAAGGGACAATTGCCACGCATTATGGTACAAACATTCAGTGATGTCCCAGTAGTAAGGAGGCCCCAGTATGTAAAGCTTGCAAAATATATTGCTATGGTACCTAAGCAAGGTGCAGAGCTGTACTATCGTATGGTTCATTTGAGTTAAAGCATTTTGTAGATTTTAAAAATAGACATACATATGATAGATGAGGGATGCTTACCTTTCAACTTCTACTTTTCTGTCCAGTTTTGAGTTTTCTGACTTTATGCATTAGTCTCTATCACCCATGATTTATTTTCTGTAGTTTCAGTTATTCAAGGTCAGGTGAAATCTGAAACATTATATAGAAAATTACAAAAACAAACAATTTTTAAGCTTTAAAAAAACTAGCTACAATCTATGCAATGTTGATTAATACTGTAGCCACATGTTCATTGTCCTGGGTTTTTATTTGAGACCCAGTGCTGTACTATTCTAAATCCCTATAATTTCATCTATGTGCAAGACTTTTACTTAGTACTTTAGAATAACTGTAGTTTTCCTCTGTTATCTTGTGTGGTGACTTTCTGACATATCCTTTTTGAACCTTATAATCAACCTCTATTAGAATGATGGATTTTAGATGGATCAAGTTCCAAAATAAGCTGATAAGGGCAGAAACTAAATGAAACCTTACATTTCATAATTTGAAACATTTTTCATTTGACATCCATTTTATAAAAATCTTAATTCCACACCAACTTGTGTTCAGGAAGCCATGACAGAATATTTTAATATAGGATTCCATAGGCAAGTAAATATTGGTTTTAGTAAAAGTGAAATTTTAGAATCTCTGCATTATGAGCTATAATATATAAACAATTTTTTACACTTAGTTCATTTAAAAATAGTCCTCCAAGACACATTCAATAATAGATTGATTTTTATGACAACCTCAAAAAAGTTCAAATTTTTATTTTTATTTATTTATTTATTTATTTTTGGATTTTTTGTTTTTTATTTTTTGGTGCTAAGGACCGAACCCAGGGCTTCCAGCTTGTTACACAAGCGTTCTACCACTGAGCTAAATCCTCAGCCCCCAAAGTTCAAATTTTTAAAAATGTCATCAAGTGAAACATTTACTCTTACATAAACCATCAAAAATCCAATCTTTTGGAAGGAAATATTACCTCAACTTAACCAAATTTTAGAATGACAAATTTCTGTTATACTATTACAGATAGATTTTATAAGATAAGATATTAAATACTTGGGTGATTGATTATGAGTAACATTTATCAAGTATCCATAACTTTAGGCATTGGTTTGAGATTAAGTCCGCTGTAACAAAGGCAGATGTCAAAATCATCTTTATTTTATGGATGAGAAAAGCTAGTTTAATTGTGTAAATAATGGTTTTCCTACTTTGTATATCAGACTCATTTAGAAGAAGGGGTAGGCATTTCTGTTTTAATTGAGCTCCCAAATATTTCTAAGTACCACCAAAGATATAGAATAAAAGGAATAAAACACTCTGTTGAAGATAACAAGTGGCAGAATTGATATTTAAATGCTATCTAATATGCTCTTAACCAACATGCTATATAGCTATACTTATCCTTTCTAAAAGCTAGCATAAATGTATAGCTTCTGAGACAAATGCTAAATTACCCTGTCTTCCTTTGAACACAGTGAACTAATAGTATGTCATAGTACTTATACTTTCAATGAACTTTCTTTTAATGAGGCACTCTACTGACATTAAATATAAATGTAATACCTATGTGTTGTATCTTGGTGAATACAGATTTTCTTTTTCTTTTTTCATTTTTTAAATTATTTTGAAGGTAGTAAAATACAACAGAACAAGACAGAGTAAAGCCAGATGAGACTGCAGTGAAATTGGTACAGAATGTCACAGCAGATTACTGGGATAACAGTAATAGGTGCCATAGTATATCTCATTATCTTCACAATAATCCATTCAATCTGGTATAATAAAATCAAACCAAATACAGAACATTACAGAATTTATTAAAACAGAGTATTGAATAGAGCAATACAATTAATAAGAACAAAGCAAAACAGTGATAACAATATTTGCCTTCGAAGAGATGGCAGAAGGAAATCCCCCCTATCTGCTATATTGCATACAGTCAACCTCCCAAGAGATGCTCAGATGTCTGGCTCCCATTTCCTAATGGAGTGGGGGAGAGGGAAAGACGGGATGTTTGATTCTCAGCCCGCATGCTGGTAGGCTCATGGCTGCTTACCAGGAAGGTGAGTGGGTTGCTTTTTTTCCTAGGGCCCCAGGTTTCAACTTGGCGGGATCTCAGCAGACGCTGGCTGGTTCTCTCCCTGGGGCACCCGCTGCTTGCTGGACCCATGGCTGCTTACCAGGGAGGCAGGCTGGTTGCTTGGTTTCCCAGTGTCATAAGTTCCAACATGGCGATCTCGGGAGACACTGGCTGGTGGAATACAGATTTTCTAACAGACAATATAAATATATTTCAGAAGTCACTCCTCTATTCAAAGTAGGTTAAAGTCAGAGTTGCCTGCAAACTGTAGTGTGCATAGCCTTAGAAGACTGCACATAGTCAAACCACAGCTTACAATACAGTGAAATACCTTGAATATTGTTCTGCCTGCACATGGGACATTCAAATAAACTCACACTATTGCGAGTATCAAATGCATATAAACATTATCTTTGATAGTTTAATATAACCTGACTTTGTTTTCAAAATCTTTACAGAAGCAAAAACAGCACCCTTCAAACATTGCAAACTACTTGTGTAGAGATACTGTGAACAACTACAAATCTAATGTTTTCTGTCTTCACTAATACTGAGTTTTTTCTATGTTTGGAGTAGGAAAAAACATTCAGCTTTTGAGACGTTTCTGAAAAATCTCTGAATTAGGGAAACATGGCTGTAGCATCCTCTGCTGATAATTTCTGGTATTAAAATCTGTGTGGCAATAGCCTCAGTTCCACAAGCCCGCGACTCTTTTTACTGCACTGATATAACTGAAAAATGCATAATGCTGTTTCAATTGTTTTGCTCCAGCCCAACCCCTGGTAGGTTTTCTCTGAAAGTCTTCATTGTCAGCCTTGATTGGGTTAAAGTAAAGAGAAAAGAAAAACAAATGTAAATATGAGTCTTAGGAGATTCTATCTTTTACAGGTTGGTTTACATAACTTTTCTTCTAGTATAAACACTGCTCTTCCATGGGATGTTATTGCTAGAGAAATAATAATTCCCAATCCAGGGTCAACAAACTCAGTTGTGAGTGGGACAGGGGTTAGGGGGTGAAGATATAGCTCTGAATGGAGCCGAGACACATTTTTAAGCCTTTATATTAAAAGTAAATGCAGACATCTTTGTCTAGCCCCAGAACTATACAGTATTTGAGACTCAGGTCCTCATCTATTTATTTTTTTTAATTTGAGTCATCACGTACAGAGCAAGTAGAGCCAAGTGCTGTAGCAGTGATAAACGGTCACAGTTTTTTGCACATTTTGTTTTAAAAATTGAAATCACTTATTACAATCCCAGGATTAACATAGGTACTTCTGCACAGTGCAGGGGGATAGCTTTATCTTTCTCCCTATTTCAGGCCCCTGAGTTATGGACACAAAGGTGACATGGACTCACCCCAACCTTTTCTGCTCCCCAGAGCACACAGAGATCACATGTATGGAGCTCACATAACTGAACCAAATCCCAAAGCAAAGCAGTGAATAATGTCTCTTTCTAGTTTGATAAGCTAGGAAAGAGATGAATTAATTAAAGTTGTAAGATAGCACAGATCAATAGGAAGAAACATCTTTTAAGAAAGATAGTCTCTTGCAAACAGCAAGGTGGTAACCATACTCTGGACACTGATAGGTTTTAATTTCCATGTCTATTTCTAATTCATTTAGGAAGGGAAAGATTCTAAGCATATTTCACTTCAATTACATCTCCTCTTTTAAACCTGGAGATTCACTCCTCAACTATGGACCTTATCACAGTCTTCCCCTCCAGAGAAGAGCCACCTTTTCACTAAAGGCAGAAAATAAAGATTACTTGACTGTTATCCTTTTAAGTTTCCTGAAAAGGTAACATCATCTGAAAAGGTAACATCTTCTGTTGAATTCTCCCACCCTGTCTTCCTTCAGCAACTTGTGTATTACTTTTTCAGCTCAATCCTTTCATAAACTCAGGGACGTTATTACCTCATTTACCTATCCATTTCTGCTTTCTTTTTTTTTTCAGCTACTAGTTTTGTGAGGCTCTGTGAATTAAGGGTAATCACTGTGCTTTGGTGTTAGATGGAAATGAACCTAGACAAGTTGCAGAGTTCTCTTCGATTTCTCTTTCCTCATTTGTCAACTGAGGATCCAAGCAACTCTCTCACAGGGTTTTGGCAAGAATTATGTGACATAATATGTAAATCATTTAGAACACAGTAAGAATTCCAAAACTGACATTTTTATTGCTTGTGTTACTCCTATTGCAATGTACTAGAAATTATTGCAACAGTGATTATCAAAGCATGTTTCCACACATTTCAAATTTTGTCCTTAAAAAAGCTTATAATTTAAGGAAGGCAGATCCAGGTTCAAAATGATAAAGTTGCTTTTTCAAGGTCTGAATACTAGATGCTGTTGAAATAGGACCCAAAATTGCATTTTCTAAGTCCTGCTTTCATGCTTGTGCACCTATTTTTGCTCCTACTAAAATATTTGGTTCATTATGGGAAAGTACTCTTCTTTTGGTGAATTTAACAGTTAGTGTGCTGCTTTTGTTATAAAATAAAAGTTGTATGTCTCTGCATAGACATCACTTGTGTTTTTCTTTGCATTGTGGATTTCTTAAAAGTCAGATGTTCTTTATGTATGCAAAGAGGCAAAGGCATTACTTGCGTTACCTGAAACAAAGACTACAGCTGTGTGATTTAGAAACAACCACAATGGATTTTACAAAATGTTTCCTGAACAAAACTCTAAACATTTATGACAAAGACTGTAAAATGCACAGCTTAGCATCCATTTAAATTTATAAATGTTAAACATCCACAGAGAAGTGTGGATTTTTCTTTCTCTAATTTGTTTTTATGAGCTCAAGGCTTAAAAGGAATTTTGAGCAGTCAATTAGTTCAGTTGCCTGTTTTCAAGAATATTTCTAGGTCACTTGGATTTCAAGATACTTCATACCTTATGTAAACAACTTACATCAGTATAAAATCACTTTGTGGAAATGATTTATTTATTCTGTCTGAGGAGAAAAATAATTTTAATTTTTAACCATATAAAAAACTGAGCTAATGAACAAGAATCATGAATGTTTAAAATGTTGTTGGATAATTTGAGGCATAGATAGTTTAATTCTGAAGAAGGTGTGTCCTGAAGAATGATTCCCTTAACTTCTAGGGCTACTGTCCTTGATAAACCACCCTTACACTTGACTTGCTTGATCCCCGGGCAGTCTACATCCTGGAACCAGTAAATGAGATTGTGTAAAGCCCTACCTTTGCTGATTTACTTCAGAATTGCTCTGGACGGTGCCAACAGGAAATAGCACAGACACCTGTGAAAGAAGGCAAAGCCAACTTTATTTAACAGACTAGAGGGTGGGGGGAGACTCAGGTGTGCTTAGCTCACTTCTAAAACAGAAAAAGTTAGCTGAGGAAAAACAGAGATAGAACAAAAAGGAGCCATAAGAAGTGAGAGGTGAAAAGTGCAATTAGCCAAAGATATAATAGGAGTATGCAAAATGGAAAATTATGTGAGAAGACATAAAGGAGAAATACAGAAACAGTTTTGATAATGTGGGTAGAGACAATGTGCAAAGACTCATTATGGGGCTGGTGGACACCCTAAGGACACTGCCCAGGGTAAGTGGGAAGGCAGGCCGCTTGCCCCAGCCTCTTGGCTCTGTGCTTAGGCACATCTTTTGTGCCATGTGGAGCTCATAGTTCACACATTTGTACATTTCTGAACTTTCCGTGGGGTTTGTGGGGGATCTGTTGAGGCTGCAGTGGGGAATAATTCTCTCTCTGCTCATCACAGCTTCAGGGCACTTTCCTTTCACAGGTATTGATCCCCAGATATCTGATGATCATCCTACTTACTAATCTCCATCTGAGTCAGTTTATTGGGATATTCAAACTTTTGCAACATGTTATGCATCATTATAGTTCCTTGGAAGTTCACAAATTTGAAATAGAAGTTTCTTTATTATCCCCACAGACATATAACTATGCATATCAAACATCATTACAGTCTTAGAACAGGTACAACACTGTGTAACTTCTTTTTAACCTAAGATTTGTGCTTCATGTTTGATGACACATTTCTAGTCATTTGTGAGTTCTTTTCTATACATTCCGTGGCTGTGTTTTGGTCTTTACTGAAATGATATGTTATATCCCTAAATAACTGATGTGGAGCAATGAGGTGGCCCAATAAATTATCCATTTAAAGAGAGACATGGTAACAGATGCTGAAACTCCAGAAAAATAATAAATATAATGTATTGCATTTTAAAAGCAGGATAAATTGCATGACTGTAGCAAGGAAGCTTGATATGATACTTTTATACAAGCAGTCATAAAAGGGTCCAGTAGGAAGAACTGTACTGCTTGAAGTTGAATACAGTTAACCAGTGATTAATCCACTCCTATTCCTTGACACAGTGTTGTGTGGAAAACTTGTCAAACAACACCATGAAACCATTGAATTTATCACATAATTTTCAAACAAAGCATAGTGATCTAACTAGTGAACTAGACATTAGGACTGTTTAAAAGAATAAATGACAAGATTAATGTCATGCACGATGTCTTAGTCATTTTCTCTTTGCTGAAAAAAATTACATGATACCCACAAGTTAAAATGCGAGAGGTTCATCTTGGCTCAGTTTGTAGAGGATTAAGTCCATAGTCAGCTGCATTACATGGTGGAGTGGCATAGCAGAGGTGCATAGTAGGAGCATAGTAGGAGCAGCTTATGGCATAGCAAGCTGAAATTGAGAGGGGAAAGGAGGAGGAAAGAAGATAGGTTGTTCCATGCCTCCAGTGACCTGCATCCCCTAACCAAGATTCAACTCCCAAGCCACATTTAGCTACAAACTCATCATTGGAATAACCCACTGATAAGTGTCATGCCCCCTGACCCAATTGCCTTCTAAAACCCCCAACTATGTGTGCATATTAGCTTTGGGGAGGCATTAGATATAAACCGCAACATATGAAAATGGTATGATTAGTTGTCAAGAGAAAAATTACAAAATTCTAGTTCTAAATGAGAGTGATACTATTGGAATAGAGTGATACTATTCCAAGTAAGTTTAGTATAACAGTACACTTATTCTGAAACATCTACTCTGTCTCAGAAAAAAAGCAAAATTGGCAGAATTAATTTTACTCATTTTATTAATTAGCATTGATGAGCAGCAAATAGTATCTTTGTGTACATTATCCAAAGGTAATCATTGTTCTCACTTAGCACATATTCTAAAAAGTAATTATTTTCACAGACAAGTAAACTTATAGTTGGACAATTCCTTGTTATACAGACAATAAATAAGCTCCTGGCACACACTTGAGAGACTTGTGAGAGCAAAGTGAACTATGAGATTATATTTTCTTTATTATGCAAACCCCATACTACAGAAAAAATACGTTAATTAATGTGATTATTACTCTGTGAGTCACAATAAAGGCCAGAAAAGATGGCATTAGTACAGAAAAGATGCCACTAATAGAGATAGCAGAAAGGTCATGCTATTTGAATATGAATATTTACATAGCCTAAAGAGAATTATACTTAGCAATCAACAAATCCTTGGTGTTGAAAGGAAAGTAAATGTTATGAATGTGATGAAATTTCAGCCATAAAATTTAGGTATGATGTTTTTAGTATCCTGGTCCAAAAAGCAAAAGAAACAGTCAAGTTTTTGTTTTTTCTATTGTAAAGCTGATAGAAAAAGTCACATTTTTTCTATCTTCTAAATTTTAGAAGCAAATTTTTTGCACTTTTGTGTCTCTGCTGAAATCAAGTTAACTCCAATCCAATTACAGTAAAACTCTTCAAAAATGATTTTATTTCCCTTTTATTGCTTCCTTAATTCTTACTCTTTCTCATGTATTTTAATAGGGATTTCATGGTGAACTGACTCAATAGAACTCTTTTAAATGACAAAATGACTTATTTCTTACCAAATTCAAGAGTAAATCTTCTGATTTTAATAAAATTTTTCCATTTGAACATATATGGTATATTACATTATAAAATAAAATTGTTATATTATAGATAGATACCTACATACATAGATATAAAAATTTTTTTTTATTTAAAAGAGAATAAAACAAAAGGGGGCAGTACAGAGCAGATCAGAAGAGGACAACATAGGCAACACAGTACTTTACATTAAGTCAACTGGACATCAACAGTATCTAACGCCATATCTCTTACTCTGCTATAGTTGAGCATAGTTTCAATTACAATAATATCAAACATAATATAATTCTTCTTGATCCAACATTCTACCCATTGGTACAATTTTCTGATAAACTATCTTCTCAGTTGTTTTACAATATTTATGTCTGAAAATCCATTTTGCTTAATGTTTTTCCTCTGATATTATTAATTATCTTTTTACTATGAGGATACTTTTACCATATCATACCTTCTATTCTGAAAGAAATATAATCTCAGGCTTTTGGTTAAATCAATATTTATCATTTATATTACAATCACAATTAAATACACATACACTGCTAACACTCGGTGCCAACAATTATGTTTTCATATTTTCATTATTTTCATGACTTTTTAAAAGTTCACAGCTACTTGATTTTATTAATTGGTCTAACATTTTTCATAGTTGTCAGTGGTGTATCCCAAAATATGTACAAACCTGATAAAGCAATTCTTTGTGATTCCAAATCCATTATGTTTATAGATGTCGTCTTCTTTCTTTCAAGACTTTGTTCTAAAGCACTCTCTCTGTTCATTGCTATCTCCAGTGTTTGTTTGCTGTGCCTGCTCTACAGCTGTGTGTCCAGGACTCCTCCCACTATCATTTTGTGAGATCCTGGAAATATATTTGTTGGAATATTCTGCGTTTAATCCTTTCTCTTTCTAAGTTTTTTCTTTTACTTACCTGTCTCATGTTATACAAAAGAACTTGCTGTGGAAGCAAGCATATTAAATACAATTTTGCTTAACAGTATGCAAGTTGGAAAAATCTTTAATCTAAATTCAGACTTGACTAATTGTTGAGTGTAAACATGGAAGTGAAAGATCTCTTTCTTGCCACTTTGAAGCCACTGAGGCACTATAAAATTTATAGTGTGGCTGCAAGTGCAGTGATATTTAGGTTTCCAATCATTGCATGTGATATGGGCTTTTTCTGCTTCTCTTAGAAAGATTTCTTACCATTATGTTTATCATGAAATTTTATTATTGCAATTCAATTTCAATTACCATTCTTTATGAAGAATCATGAAGTCAGTTTGTAAATTTTACTTCTATTTTTTTCTTTATTATTTTCTTCTCAGGAACTTAGTTTCTTTTCTTTTAATATAGTATTTATTGATTTAAGAATGGGCCACCAGAATTCATTTCAAAACATCTTTTCTATTATTTTTATATTCTGTACTTTTAAAAATTCTTTTGAGAATATTGCTTAAATTTTATTCTTCTCCAAGTTTCATTTAAGCATTATACTTTAAATGTATGACAGCTTTTTTGTAGTCTTTGCATTCCTTTGAACCAATTTTGCTATTATTTCATGGATGTAATATCATGATAAGAAATATTCTGTTAATTATTGATTTAATTTTTTTCAGTCTGGAGATGAGTTGCAGTTGTCTTAGACTTGACAGACCTTGCTGACTTGTACCCCCCAAAATCAATTAATTCAAAGAGAGAACTAAAAGGGATCAATTTTTCTCTTGAACTTGTCTAGTGTAGAAGATAATCCACTACTCTCTTCTCCTGGGTAATAGAAACTTGTTGTCAGATATCTGGTCACTGAGAGAGAAATGCAGTCTTTCGTTTAATTAGTTAATTCAGCCTAACTACTTCAATGTCTCTTTTAGCTCCTCTTTATTCATTCTGGTAACCCAAGTATGATGTTCCCCAAATCCAAGCCTCTCTCGCAGATTGTCAAGCTTCATCTAACCCATAGCACAAATCTCTCAGAGGTTTATTGCTCTCAGTTTGTGAGATTTCTGAACTTGGGCAGTGACAGTTTGATTTGTTCTTGTTTTAAGATCTGGAAAGACTTAGGTTTTAGTTAAGTATCTAGTCATTTAATTATCTAAATGCATTTTAAAAACATCTTGTTAATCTTTCTTTTTCATCATTTTTTTCATTTTAGTGGCATTTTGGAAAAAAAATGTAAAAATAAATGAGAATAATTTGCTAAATTTAACTAGTCTTTCCCTTTTCATTCAGTAGTTTATTCAATTACTATGTTTAGGTACAGCAAATTTCTTTTGTTGTTTTATTATTTTATTTTATTTTAAAGAGAAAAAATGCAAGCAAAATGAAATGTTAAAACCAATGGAAACAAACCAGTGTAAGTGACCTAGGACTTCAAAACAATATAAAATCAACAATGGTTACCATAATGCCTCTTGTTGCATTCAAAATAGCTGCAGATACCTTTAGACATAGTAAAAATCAAACAAAACACTATAGAATAGAACCATAAAAACAGAACAATGAATGCAATAAAGGACTCCAAAACAAGACAATAGCAAATCCAAAATGGTTACCATAATATGTCTTGTTATCTTTGAAATAACAAAATCAAACACAGAATAAAACCCAGCAAACCAATGAAACCAATGACAATGATAACAAACCAATGAAATTGATACAGGACATCAAAACAAGATAATAGGGAATTAACAATGGCTACCACCTTCAGAAGGAGATCCCCCATAGATGTCACACTGTGTCCATTATCTTTTGAATAGATGATCAGACCACAAGCCCTAGACCTGCAAAGTCAGTGAAATACCAAACACCACAAGCATCAGATTGCATTTCATCTGAATAGCTATCATCGCAGCCTGTGTTTCTCCAGATCAGCTGGTCACTTATGACACATGTGTGCGGGTGTTGACTCTTGTTTCCCAGCCCATGTGCCAGAAGGGGCTGGGGTCTGGCTGTCCCCCAGGCAGCAGCAGCCTACAAATGGTGTTGGTTCACAGGGAGGGCTTGCTTCGTGAATTCTTGTTCTCTTCACCCACAATCCACAAATTTCTTTATGTGAATCTTATTAGTCGCTCTACAGCTCAATTGATGTGCTTCTTCTGAACTCCTCTATTTTAGTGTGTTCCAGAGCTCAGGACGTGGCCCTGTTCTCCATTTTGCTTTCTTTTTTTTTTTTTTCTTTTTGGACAAATGTCTTATACAACGTCTATTTACAAATTGCTAAATATATGACTACAGCCTTAAAGTCTATTCTTTTTTAAATAATTTATCTAAACTCCCACTGAACATGTTCAGTTAGATAACTAGAGAAAATGAGCCCACAAAAAGAATTTTGATTATTTTCTTTCCTATCAAAATGTTATATTTACCTTGTAGTTGAGTCAGGAATAAATCAATTTGTATGCATCCTATAGGATGTTCAGATTCGATTTAGAAATGCCATAAAAATTGAGTTGTACATGGCTGATTTACTATTTTATACCCTATTTAGGCTTTTTCAAAGCAGGAGAATGTTCTTTTTATGATAAGACTTTATTTTCTCAAAACTATTTGCTACTTGCTATTTTTTATTATATATCAGGTAGCCAAATGAAAGATCAAAAAATTTGTACAATTTTGATTTTAGTGGAAGAAGATTAAATTTTTTATGAACTCATTTAGACATTTAACCTAAAGTGAGTAATGCATCAATTCTAAAGATTATTCTGTGAATACTCAGAGGTAAAATTTTCAGCAATAATAAAGTAAATTTTAAAATTGTGTATATGTGCATGCAGGTCTCTGTATATAGTTATATATGTTTATATGTGAATGTAAGAAAATTATTTTTTGTATAAAATGATGTGCAGACGATATTTCCTCCACATATCGCCACTGTTGCTGAGGTGTTTCCCCTTGAAGAAAAGAGCTTTTAGAAGAAATGGTCTGCAGGGAGAACTATTGGATAAAGATAAAGTGCTGATTATTGAATGAAATTGTCTTTATAAGCATCTATTCTAATTGCAAGAGCAACGATTAAAAGAGGTTTGCTCTGATCAAATCTTTCCACTTATGACTTTATAAAAAAGCTGCAGTTGCTGCACCGTTTCAGAAGAAAAACACATTGTTTTCCCATGTGCAATTGTAATTTTTTAAAAAAAAGTTTAATTAGAGCAAAACTCTCCTTGCCATGTTTAAGTAAAGAAAGGTGTTTTCCTTTTTTTTGAGCATTGATTTTTAAGTTTGCTTCCAATTAAAACTTAATTAATTAATTAATTATTAATAATAATTAATAATTAATTAATTAAAACAATTAAAACACAAATTCTGTAATTTATACAGTTTAATGGGAATCTGGTATAATCTTTTTGATTCCATGGTATTGCCTGTCTCCATGGGACAAAAACACTTGTAAGCTGTGTCAGATACCATTCATTTGCCTATATCCTAACTTATTTTTGAGATTTCTACCTTGATACTAAGAACAATTTCACTAATGGCATACAAAAGTTCAGAAAATTGAAACTGAATTAAATAAAAACACTAAATGTGTACACTCAGTGAAAGCCTTGAATATTTCATTGATTAATGAGATGAAATGTCACTTCATTATGGCCTAGCAAGTACGAAGTGAAAATTTCACAACATACGGGTAGAGAGAGTTATGAGAGAATTTGTTAAATGGGACAGAGAGTTGATGGAAGACATAAAAGGATTATTGAAATATGGCAAAGGTAGCAAATTATAATAAGCTAGCTTTAATTTTCATTGATACTTTCCAAATGGTATCAAGTAAGAAGTTGTTAGCTGATGTCATCATAGTTTGCTAATACAGGTAAACCCTTCTTGGATTCTAAAACACAAATTATATAAACATAAAATTATTGTAAAATCATGTCAGTCTGAATAACCTCGCCTGCTGCTTCATCAAATTGGATTGAGTAAAAGCTTCATTGTTTGTCTTACAGATTGTCATCTCTTTCATCACATATTCCAATTTCTAGTCATAGTGATGAAAATAAATTCAAATGATTCTTGATGGATCACAACCTTACTGTCATCAATCGGTATCTATTGAGCAGCTATTTGGGGTGCATGAGGTGCTGCAGTTAAAAGACCTAGGAGGTTGTGTGCCTTATTTGTGAAACTATTTTGCTAACTTTTTAAGTAAATTGAGTTATATTTATAGAATTCATTAAGTAATAGGGTCACATGTACCTTTCCGGTGTCAGCCACATACAAGTTTGAAGCAAATATGAGGGATTTGGCTCATGAGTTTTTAATTAAGAAAAGGCAAGATAATACTGCTTGATAGTGGGCAGACATCTGGTTCATATAAAAAGACAGCGTGGGGCCCTTTCGGCAGCCTTTCCCAGTTATATTCTGCATCCCCTTCCGTTTCCCTCTTCCCCCCCAGATCCACTATGTCTAACATACTTGATGACTCACCTTAGTCTATTTATCTGTTCTACCTCATTAACAACTTATTTTAATTGGTAAGTTCACCCAGAGGCTACATCTCCCTAGCAAAAGAGAATAAATTCATTCAGACTCTTTTCCTCTGGAAACTTTAGGCTGACATAACATTTTACAAGACACAGTTGCTTCTTTTTTCTGAATCGGAGTAGTCCTTCCCATGATATGTACTCTTTCCTGAAGCTAAAAATGTTAATATAAACTCTCTGCATTCACTTTTATTTAAATTGAAGTTGATTCATATATTTCTTTTAAAGTTAAAACCATATAGGGAACAGAAGGAGGGGTATATATGGATGTAACCAATAACTTTGAGTCCTTTTGTTACATGTATATTATAATAGAAGTTCCAAGAAACAATAAAATTGTTTAGGAGCTTCAAATTTAGCAGTAAACAAATAAGTGCTTATCAGTTACTCAAGTGACTAATTAGAAAGTTCTTGTGGAATATTTTGATTAGGAATTTTTGAAACTTGAACTATTTTCAGATTGCAGATTTATTTTAAGAAATACTGTACATTAAGAAGAACAAAACAGGCCAAGAAATCATAAACTTTCCATGTATCATTAATGTCTGTGTGATTTTTTTCTACACGCTGTAGTTTTGAACTTCTTAATTCTCTGTACATTCATTTTTATATGAAATTCAGTGTCTGAACTGAAGTTGTATCTTGAGGTCATTTCTGACTTTCTCAGTTGTGATTTGATAAACTTCAGGGAATAACATTTATAAGAAAATTGGGAAGAATAAACACAGATTGCAAATTTGAAAAGAGTAAATAGAGAGTGGGGAATGCATATTTAATTAGATACATGGATAGGCTAAGAGAAAATTGTTGAGAAATTTAACTTGCTGAGAAATTTGATTTCTCTGACTTCAAACATCTGTTCTGGAATTCTGTTTAATTTGCTGTATTGAAATACTGCATCATCACTGCATTGCTTTAGAGACTTTCCTGGACTCTACAGAGTGGGGTTAATATAAAATATTTGTGTATGTAGTGAGGGCACAGGAGTCAAGGTCATGTAAAACCTACCCTTCCTTTTAAAACTGTTTTAGCATCTAAATGTACTTAAATTAATACTATCAAATCCATTTTAATTTTTCACATTTAAGAGAGTTGACCTTACTGAAGCTTTGACTGCCATAGATATTTACTGGCTAATCTCACTCACATTCTATTTACATATATACTTATATTCACTCTGAAATGATTAAATTTGTTCTTACAGTTGTTATCCCTTCGTTCTATTATGTAGAATCAAATAAGAGATGCCTACGATTCAGGCTGAGAACTAATTGACTTAGCACAGGGAAAACGCAAGTCACTGGCACGGAAGAAAAGTTAAAGGAATCTGGCACAGAAGAGTGAACAAACAGCACTGCAAATCAGCTTGATTTCTACAGGAAGCATTCTTTTTCTATTATGCATATGCAAATCCCTAAGATGAGAAAGGAGTCATATTATATCTCTCTTTATAATTGGTGATCATCTAAATTCCTGGGGTTTGGATTTTTTTACTGAAATATATAAAATGTAAAGGATTTTTATGTTGTGTGAGGGATTTGGCTGGTGGGTAAAATACCAGCAGTGGGAAAGCCCTCTTTTGAACATCACTACTTTCAGTCAATGGTTATATTACTTTAAGTACATGGGCAATGATTCTTTTCATTTGTAAAATGATGAATTTGTTAGGCTAAATAAATAAATACTTGACTTAATATTTCATTATTAAATTAATGATGGTGAACAAAGTAATTTTACTTGGGATTTCATGATTCTAGATTTTGTTTCACAAGGTTATAAAATGTTTTTGAGTAGTTTTATTAGTTACCTTTATAAAGTAGCAGAAATATATACATAATATGATATTTATTATGTTTGATAGCTGAATGTAAGAACAAGATTTTCAAATAACAATGATTATAAGAATGTCCTCTTGAGGGATCCATTTTATTGCTTTATCACTATGAACTTACGACTGCCTTAAATTTTTATGTAGTATATGAATGCAAAAGATTCACTGCCATGAGTATTGAAAGAAAAAAACGATTAAAATGCGATTTAAAAATTCAGTTTTGTGTTGGAGATAGAAGGCTCATTTTCTTCAGATACATATTCTAATACTATGTGAAACCGATAATATAATGCTTTTTCATGTAATGCTTTTTCTTTTTATATAGAAAAATTTTCTATTTTAAAAATGAATTTATGATGTCAGTTGCTTTTAGTTTTAGTTTCATAAAATATTTCTTAGTAAAATAAAGTCAGGAGGGCTGGCGGTTTAGCTTAGCGTTTGCCTGCCCTGGCAAACGTGAGGTCACGAGGTCGGGAGTTCGATCTCTTGTACAAAAATAAATAAATAAATAAATAAAGGCAGGAATTATATTTTAAGAACAGATTTCACATGGTTGAAAATTATAAAATACTTTTTCATTTATATGTTGCCCTTGAATATAACATTTTCATTGCTTAAAACTACTGAAGTTACAACTATATAAATAAAACTATGGGTGAAAAATTTAAAAGGACTTACGTGCACACATCAAATTTTGTTATGCAATTTATATGTTGCTTTGTTTTATTGAGACAGAATCTGACTGTGTAGTCCAGGCTGGCATTGACCTTGCATTCCTCCTGACTCAGCCTCCTGAGTGCTGCCACTACAACTGTACACCAATTACATTCAGCTGTCAGGTTTTTTTTTTTTTTTTTTGGATACCGTGGCAATGGCCAGGCAGGTGCTTATGCCACTGAGCTAAATCACACACTTACAACTGTATCAATTTCACTGAGCCACTCTTTTAAACTTTAATCTTAACATTTATTTAGTTGTATTAATAAAGTGATAAATTATCATTTACAATGTTTGTCATAATAAGATAAGTAATGATAATATTTTTACATTTTATGATTCTAATATTTTTCTGTGTAAGGGGAAGTGAAGAAATAAAATAATCTGTTCAAGTTCCATCAGGAGTTTTGTGTATTCACCAGTACATACACGAAACACAAAGAATGGTCTGGAGCTCAGGAAACATGCACTGGCATAGCCCTCTCTTCAGTCAAAACTGACTTTATATAAATTCTTCATTTTCAAAAAAAATTATTTTAAATAGAAAAGAATAAAACAAAATTTCAAAACACAACAATTAAGGGGTAACAATGTTATGTACATTGAGTATTGTTATCTTCAAATCAGGTACTCAGAGTACAAGACATCTGCATTCAATCATCCAAACAATACTAGCACAAACTTTCTCTACAGTGAGCTCAGAGAAATCAGTAGTGTAACTATTGTAACTATCTTCTTCATATTTATGTTGTTTTTTTCAACTTCTTATGCTAGTGAGACAATACGACCTTTACACATGCATGTCTGATTTATTTTGCTTGTAAATATGGTCTCAAATTTCATCTATTTATTATAAAAGTCTCAAATAAATTCTTCTTTGAAAACTAAGGTCATATAGGAAGGATGTGGAGACACACACCTGTAATTCCAGCTCTTGAGAGGCTGAGGCAGAGGGAATGCTGAGAGTTTGAGGCCAGCCAAGCTATGAAGTGAGCTGTAGGTCAGCCTGAATTGCATAGTGAAACCCTGTCTCAAAAAAACAAACAGACAAAAAAGCTAATATCATGTGGTTAACAATGAAAGAAAAAGTAAATCTGCCTCCAGAAAAAGTGGGATAAATATAGATATACAGAAGATTTATTGTGAGTGATTGGCGTACGTAATTGTGGAGACTGACAATTTCCACAATATGTAATCTGTACTCTGGAAACCAAAGAAAGCAAGACTTGTCATTCCAGCTGGAACTTGAATGAATTCTAAAAGCAAAACACTCTGATCTCTGAGCCAAAAAGTCAGTATCTCAGCGGAAGCAAAGGGCAAATTTGGCTTTCCTCTTTTTTTTTTTCTATTTAGACCCTCAACATATTTGTGGATGCTTATTCACATTGATAAGAATGATTGCTTTGTTTGGTTTATTGGTTCCATGTTAATCTCTTCTGGAAATACCCTCCCATAGACTCATCTAGAAATACTGTATGTTAAGAACTTCTAGAAGCAATGCTCATCTAGCCATCTGGGCCAAGTCAAAGTGATAAAAATTTAGTCATCAGGATTAAGTATATTAAGTAAACTATCCTAATTCCAGTACTGTAATCCTGACACTTTGGGAGACTGAGGCAAGAAATTGCAATTTCAAGCCCAAATTTGACAATTTAGCAAGTCAGTGAGAATCTGTCCCCATCACCACCAAAAAAACGCCCCAAAATAACAAAAAAAAAACCCTCAACAAACAAACAAACAAACAAACAAACAAATCCTGGATGTTCGCTCACTGCAAAGGCTTTAGGTTCGAATCTTAGTTTCAAAGAATAAAAATAAAGTAAATCACAATGTATTTTCTATATCTAGCTTTAAATGTCAATTAATGCCATACATTCAAAATACAATTTACTACAGTTAAAGTATCATTAAAAAGTATATATATTTGTTAAATATTTTAGGTGGATAAGGAAATATTTCAAGAGGCCTCTGACGTTCAATAGCTGTGACATGTACTGCTCTCTAAAATGGATGCTCCTTGAGAGAAATTCTTACATATATCTTAGGTGTTTCTGCTTACTTTTCCTTCTGCCACAAAGGTTTCTAAAAGGTTACAATTTAACAGTCATTTTGCTCGTATTTTAGGCTTTGCCTTCTGAATGAGGTTTTCTACAATATCCAGTCACAACGAAGTACGTATAGGAACAGCGTTTGTGCTAGGGTTACACTCGCAGCCTACATAGTTAATTTTGACTGAAGATAAATTATGTGCAATTCTACTTAAAAATTGAGAAAATAGCAGCAAAATAAACTTGAAAACAAGCAAGTTCAATGATTACATACCTAAAAGAAGGTAAGAAAAAAAATTAAAAATTGTTTTATTTCTTACAACTGTTTATAGTATTTTGTAAAATATGCTCTTACATATACACTTTCTTCCAAATCTCTGGTTACAACCTCTTCATAATTTTTAATATATTATAGTTCATTTTTTTTATTTTAAAGAGGGTAAAACAAAACAGAACAAAGCAGATCAGAAGAAAACAATATAAGTAGCACATATTTCAAAGCAAGATAACAGGAGATCAACATTGGCTGCCATAATGTCTCTTGTTTTCTTCTAAATAGTTGTCTATATCTTCATACACAAGGAATTCATACAAAACAAAGTAGTATAAAACTGATCAGAACATAATAATGAAGGCATTACAGGCCTTCAAAACCAGTCAATAGGAAAATCAACAATGGCTACCATAATGTCTCTTGTTCTCTTCAAAATAGCTGCCCATACCTTCATGTATGTTGAAATTAAATAATGCAAAACACACTAAAACCACTCTGAACAAAAAACAAAAGCATTACTGGATTTCACAGCGTGACAATACGGAATCAGTAATGGATACCATAATGTCTCTTTTTCTTCAAAGTAGCTATTCATTTCATCATGCATAATATAATTGATTATTATAAACTGTTTAGGAAAAGTTCTAGGCATGTATAAGCCTCTACATATGTACCTATCCTTTCTGCATTAGAGAGAAAAACAAACAAAACAAAACAAAACAAAACAAAACAAAGCAAAACAGATTACTAGAAAAACAAGAAACAAAAAGGCACATAAATAACGATAGCAAAGAGCCCAAAATCATGAAAATATAGGCCTTCAAAACAAGGTAGTGGGAACACAACTAGGGTTGTTATTTTACATAATGATCTTTAAGAGTTCCTCAGGTCACCAGACACTAACATGCAAAATTATTCCAAACCTATGAATGTTAACATTTGTTCCAAGAATTTACAGAATTTGTAGCGCAATCATCTTAGCTATTCTAAGTGTGTTTATACAAATTTATATATTTTTTTCTTTTCCCTTCTTTTTTCTTTTTCCTGCTTTTCCCTGAGACATTATTTTTCCCCTTTGAGCAGATTCTGACCTTTTCACCATATTTATTGAGGATTCTGTATCTTATGTACTCTTACCATAGGGAGACAATATAGCGTTTGAATATGTGAGTGTGATTTATTTCACTTATGAGTATAGTCTCAATTTGCATACATTTACTATAAATATCTCAATGTGATCATTCTTTATAGCTGAGTAGTACTCCATTGTATAAAAGTACCATGTCTTTTTTATCCATTCCTCAGTTGATAGGCATTTAGGTTGTTTCCAAGATCTGGCTATTACAAATTGTGCTACTATAAACATGGGTGCACATATATCACTGTGGTATGATGTTTTCAGTTCTTCTGAGAATATGCCTAGAAGTAGAATAGCTGGGTCAAATGGGACCTCCAAACCCTGCTTTTTGAGGAATCTCCAGACTGACCTCCACAGTGGTTGCACAAGTCTACACTCCGACCAACAGTGCAGAAGAGTTCCTTTTTCCCCATAGCCTCTCCAGCATTTGTTGTTGGTAATTTTCTTTATCCTGGCCATTCTTTCTGGAGTAGGGTGGAATCTCAGTGTGCTTTCTATTTGCATTTCTCTAATGACCAATGATGCTGAACTTTTTTTCATGTATTTATTTGCTATTTGTATTTCTTCGTCTGAGTACTGTATATTCATCTCAGATGCCCATTTTTGGATGAGTCTTTGAATTTCGGGGGTCTGACATTTTTTAATTCTTTATATTTTCTAGAGAGAGGCCCTTTGTTTGAGGAACAGTTGACTAAGATTATTTCTCAATTTGTGGGTTTTCTTTTCACTGTGTTGGAGATTTCTTTTGACATGCAAAAACTCTTTAATAAGATGTGATCCCAGTTATTGATTCTGGGAAGTACATCCTGTGCAGTTTAATTTTTGTTCATGAATACTCTACCTACCCATATATTTTCAAGATTTCTACCTACTTTTTCTTCCAAAATATTTAGTGTTTCTGTTTTAATATTTAGATATTTGATCCATTTAGACTTTAGTTTAGTACATGGTGATAGGCATGGGTCTAGTTTTAGTTTTTGGCATATGGAGAGCCAATTTTTACAGCACCATTTATTAGAGACTATCTTTCTTCCAGTGAACATGTTTGGCCCCTTTATCGAAGATATGTTGACTGAGTGTGTTTGTAATTGTAGTTGTATCTTTTAATCTATTTCACTGATCTTCAGGTCTGTTTTTATTCCAGCAGCATGCTGATTTTATTACAGAAGCTTTGTAGTATAAATTCAAGTGCAGGACTGAGATGCCTCCTGTCTTGCCTTTGTTGCTCAGAATTGCCTTTGCTATTGTAGGTCTTTTCTGGTTCCACATGAATTTTAGGAATGATTTCTCTAGATCTCTGAAGTATGCTAGTGGTATTTTGATTGGAATTGCATTAAATCTGTGTAACAATTTTGGGAGAATGGTCATTTTTACAATGTTTGTTCTTCCTATCCATGAACAAGGGATGTCTTTCCATTTTCTGAGGTCTTTGATTTCTTTTTTCAGGGTATTATAATTTTTCCTGAATAGATCTTTTACTTCTTTTGTTATATGGATTCCTAGGTATTTCATTTTTGAGGGTGCTATTGTGAAGGGTGTGGCTTCTTTTATTGTCTCTCAGTGAGTTTTTTGTTGTTGTATAGGAATGCTATTGATTTTTGTGTGCTGACTTTGCATCCAACTACATTACTGAAGTTAGTTGTTATAGCTAGGGGTGTTCTAATGGAGGTCTTCTATGTAGACCTCCTATGTATGCTCTATATAGAAGACCCACCAAATAGGGTATCTTCTATGTAGAGCATCATGTCATCTGCAAATAATGACAATTTAACTTCTTCTTTTCCTATCTTTACTCCTTTTATTTCTCTCTCTTGTCTAATTGTTCTAACTAGTATTTCCAGCACTAATTTGAATAGGAGTGATGATATTGAATATCCCTGTCTTGTTCCTGATTTTAGAGTAAAGGCTTTCAGTTTTTGACTGTTTAATATGATGCTGGCAGTTGGTTTGCCATAGATGGTTTTTATCATAATTGAGATAAAAACCATCTATTCAAATTTTCTGTAAGGTTCTTATCATAAATGACTGTGGGACTATCAAGAGCTTTTTCTGCATCTATAGAAATTATCATATGGTTGTTATTTTTGGATCTATTGATATAGTGGGCTAAATTTATAAATGTAAATGTTACTTAAATAATCATAGCCAGGTTTCCTATGCTGAATTGAGAATTGGATGCCAATCTGCCTCACTATCAATTACAAAGCCTATGGCATCATCTCAGACTTTCTACTTGGTGGATATTCTTCTGTTAGTTCTACTGTGTCACTAGGTTGTTGATTCCTTGGCTTGGATATGTGACTTTCTCCAATTGACCTTTACATTTCTTTAAAGATTTCTAAAAAAAAAAATTGCTGCTTCTGTTACTTAAATGTGAGCTAATCTTTAACATGTGTGTTCCTAATTCCTATAGGCTTACATCATCTCTATGTCTTATTTACTATTTTTTGGCAGTAAAAATTCTGAAGCTATGTGTCTCACAACTGTGTTGCAGGTCAGATTCTGTTGTAAATTGGTTTAAAGATTTATTTATTCAGCGTTCCATCTCTGTTATCAGGAGATGGGGATAATTATATCTTTGTAATGAACTTTTTGTGAAACCTACCTGGATATATGAATCACTTAGTATGATATTTGGTTCAAAAAATATTGCAAATCATTGTTACTTTCTTTTTTCCTTAATATGTCCTATGTTGCCAATTTTAGTCTTTTAACAATGCATTTATTACCTATTATCTGTACTGCACCACCGGGACTGTGTTGTTTAATAGATACCAAATATAACAGGAATGGATTATGGCATCAAATATTCCTTGACCTTTCCATCTATAGCAATCAGTAAACTTTGACAAATGCTAATTAAATTCACCTGTCCTGGAAAATTTAATAAAGAATTGAGCTTATTTCATGTTGATGTGATCATTCATGCCACAGAGAATGCTGGAGTGGTAAATTCTCCTGACTGGTAGGTATAGGAAGTTTGCATGAGAAGCATTACACTAATATAATAAATGTATCTTATTTCGGAGCCATACCTTGGAGGACATTTTTAAGAGGGAGAATTTTCTCTTTTTAAGAAAACATTTCAATTTTTGTTGATTATTAATAAAATGCTAGAATAAGAGATGAAAAAAATAAGTGAAATAATAGGTGTAAATAAAAGTATATTTGAATACAGTTTGAAAATCTGATAAATTTTGATTTCTATATGGATAAATCATTCACTTTTCCTCATGAAATGCAGTCATTACAGTCATCCTCACAATGAGTATGAGTGATGCCTTTATCTGAGTTTCCCCTCTTATCCAGACATTGCGTATCCTCAAACTCGTCTTGGAGAACAAAACCTACTAGGTCCCAGTATGGTTACCTTTCTCTCCATTGAATGCTAAAACTTCCCAGTGATTGCCATAGGCCCCATTTTCCAGCACTCTCCTATTCCTCATTATTTTCAGCTAGAGTGCTCCTTTAGACAAGATGCGTCTTAACCTTTCTACCGTACAGCCCCTTAGTTCCCTGTACTTGGCTTTTGGCATTGGAAAGAGACACATAGGTTACTGCAAGTCATCACCTGCGCCTTCAGAATGAGAAACCCAGGCCGATGCCGTGGGACACACCCGGGAAACCCAGTGACCGTGTCCGATGAGGGATCAGAAGGAGAGAGTTTGAGTGCCATTGCCAAGTGGGCTGTATACACCCTGAGCAAAAGTTGTTTTTGCTCTTTTCTTGCCTTGATTACATTTTTTTTCTTCTTATTCTTCTCGAAAACAATTTCTTTATTCACTAAGTTTTAGAGATGACTTCACCTTAAAACTGTTTTAAGCTTCATTTTATAAGTAGACATACTTATTGATGAAAAAAAGGAAGAAGAGGAGGAGGAGGAAATGGGGGGTGAGAAGAAAAAGGCACAAGAGCAAGAGGAATGGAGAGAAAGAAATGCTACAACTTATAATTATTTGAAAATACTGTTTTTTTTTCTGAAAAGAAAAACAAAGCAGCATGGAAAGACTTGATTTGTCAAACTTAACAATATCTGCTAGCCAGATTAGCAAAGTAAGATATTAAGATTTTTAATATTCTCTTTTAAATTAATTTGTCTAGTTCTCACTTCAGAAGACATAATTTCCAAATTTTATAAAATTAATTTTCTTATAAAAAGAAATACATTAAGAAGCATCCAGATATTTTTATTTATTTATTTATTTATTTATTTATTTATTTTTCTTTTTTTACCCGGGATTGAACTCATAACCTCATGCTTACCAGGCAAGTGCCTGAGCTGCTGAGCTAAATCTTTGGAGATATTTTAATTTTATAGTCTACTGAGTTGCAATGAGCATACATTTAAGGACAAAAAAAATGTGGTCAAACAGCTTAGTGTTACACGTTACAATACCAAAAATTGAATTTTTATTCCAGTGCACACAATAAATTAAATACAATAAAACTGTCTTAAAGTACTTTTTCCATATAGTATGGGTTTGTTTAACTGAGAATCATTTATTGATTATATAAATGGCTAATTATAATTTACAGTAAGTATAAATTGTTCAATTCTTCTTTTCTAGGGTATCTGGAAAACTGGGGCAGTGATTCAATTTCTTCATAAAACTTTACTTAAGATCTAGAATCCACACAATAGCTGCTATCATTTAAAAATGAGAAAATAAAATATAAGCAAAAAAATCCTTCATTGCTGTTCTATTAAAAAGATATTATAATTTTTCAATAAGGGCCACATTAATTATTTAATTTCATAAAGATTTACTCAAGGAACATGCAAAGAAAATATTTTGAAAATATACAAAAGAACTACTTTAGAATATTTGTCATCTATTTTACCAAATCAAAGAATTTACATTTTGAATATGGGTATGTTAAAGATGATGAATAATTTGTTAAAACAAAAGAATACAGAGAGGAAAAAAGATAAGTGGATTAGGTGCTGCCTAATAGAGGCAATATTTATCAGTTGAGTTTTCAGAAAATTGAGTAAGTTATTTTTATCCAAATCAGGAAAATAATACCAGAGTTCAAAAAAATTATGAGATAATTATTAGGTAGAAAAAGAACAGATAATGATTCCCATCAAGAATCCCAGAATCACAAATCAGGGAGGTGAGGGACAATATAAAAAGAATTAAGATGTGTTATGTACATGTACCAACTCCCCATGTTATATTAAATCATTGTGTACTACAAACATGCACTAATAAAAAATATTTTAAAGAGAAAAAAGAACTAAGAAAAGTCATAGAAATTTCAGATTTCGAAGTTGAAGATGAAATGGGCTCCCTTACATTGTAAAGATAGGCACCATGGAGTGGAAATGGAATGTTTTCTTTACATTTCCTTGCATTACAAGGCATATTTGCAAAACTGCATAGACCCTGAAGAAGCACTGTCTCCGGACATCTGACAGTGATGCTCTGTGATTCACCAGTGTGACCAAGATCTTCGTCAGATATTGGGAAACAAAAAGTATTACCTCGGCCACCTCCATTTTGCTATTCATTCTTTATTATTTACTGGAAAACTAGAGTTAGCATAGAGAAAATAAACCAGGGGTGCCCTCTCTCCCCAGGAAAGGAGAAGAAACGGTGGCTTCAGAAGAGTGGAAGAACAGATCATTCCTTTTGTCAGTGTTATTATCCGAATAATCTGTGCCTTTAACTCCTTCCAAAAAAAAAAGATGACAAGTTATATAATTAGGGAATGTCAGTCATACCCCACTATCCTAATTGCTTGGAATTAACTTTTAAAAGCTTAAGCATGGGATATTTGAACTCTCTATTTCTGTTAAGGACCAATGTAAGGCGATCTTCTGAGTCTTTTTTTCAATGGGCTATTCTTAACTTTTTGGTATAGTTCAAATTTCTTT
>PVJX010015153.1:0-43237 GCA_004027295.1 Dolichotis patagonum
GCCTGAGATGCTGCTTTCTGGGAGCAGTTTTCTTTAATTTTCATGTTACCAGATGACCCTTAAGAGAAGGAAAGCTGCACTATTATATAAAAAAAGAGGATGAGAAAGAAGAAGTGCAGAGGAATTAAAATGAACTAAGGAAGATGCCAACAGCATGGTTAGGGGCTCAGGTGCAAAGGTGCAGGAGCTCTGGATGAGCACTGCAGTTTGTTTTGTGCTCTTAAGCAGCTACTGCTTCTTTCCAAACATTTCTTTTCATATTTGTCTGTCTTGTGATAATTTAGCTAACTAAACTGTCTCTTTTCTGTTTTTTTTCTCTCTCTCTGTCTCTCTCTCTCTCCCCCTCCCTCCCTTTCTCTTATTCTTTCTTTCTATTAGATCTACCTACCTATCCATAGTCATGTGTTGCATCAGAATCTGTTCTCCAAAATGCATCCTTAAATTATTGCAGATACCACTGATATCCAGTGTAGCTAGACACTGGACACACGTGCATGTCATCACGAAACATGGCAAACACAAGCTATGTGAGGTGCAGTCAGCATACAGAGCATACTGTCTGACAATAAGCATTTTTATAAATAGACACCAAATATCATTTAAAAGCACGGTAGATAAATAAACCACTAACAGTCATTTATTATGATGTGTATTGCACATGATATGTGCACTGTACTATTGTATCACTGGTACAGCGGCAAGGTTGTTTATGCTGTTATCAGCGCATGTGAATAATGTCTTGGCATAACATGAAGACTACTATGAGATCGTGAGTTGACAGAAATGTTCGGCTCCATTAGAATCTTGTGGGACTGCTGCCAGACGTGCAGGACATCATTTCCTGAAATGTCCTTGTGTGGCACCTGACTTTGCACGTGTGTGTGTGTGTGTGTGTATGCTTCTGAGCTCTGTGCTGCATGTGGACAGCAGTGGATGTATGTTGTGTGTACCTGCTTGAAAGCATTTTAAAGACAGATTTTAACATAGTGAATAAAATATCAATGTGCCTGTAGTGATTCACACATAACACAAAATAGGAAAACAAGAGAGAGGGAGGGAGGGAGGGAAAGAGAGAGAAACAGTGACAGAGAGAGAGAGAGAGAGAGGGAGAGAGACAGGTGTTTCTGTAGGGAAGGTACTAAGTATAAAGGGTATATGTGGAAATCTTTTGTAATTCATAATGTAATAACTACGTGAGGTACAAGCTATCAGGGTACAAAGTGCTCTAACTTAATGCAGTCTGGTGTGGGGTCACACACAGCATTTTACCCCACTCTTAACCTTCCAGTCCACTAAGACTATCATTTATTTCATGTGTGAAGTGATTCAGTCTGTGTCCTGTGTTTCTCGCCCAATGTGGTCCATAGTTATCCACGGCACGTGGTCTCATGGGAGACGCGGGAGTGCACATAATAAGCCAGGGTGGCAAGGGCACTCAGAGCCATGTTTATATCCCATTCATTGCTGCCTCATGGGCCAATGCAAACTGTGTGCAAGTCCAGGTGCAAGACTGAATAAAATTCCCCAATAAAGGAACATATCAGAGTAGCTACATCTAATCTGTCCAGCTAATAGTCTGAAAATGTGCTGGGTATCAAGCTATTCAGACTCAAATATCACACTATGGATAGTGAATTTCATTCCTGGAGAAAACTAATGTAGCTCTTCAATAGATAACTGCTAGGTAATAATTAAATTAAAAGCGTAAAATAATCACTAATGAAATACCCCAATTTTATATATTTTCTAATACAATGCAGGAAAACATGGTATTACTTATATAGCAATCTTGCCACAGAAGTAATTAACTGTAACTTAATTAAGAAAAAGTAATAAATAGATCTAGAATATAGTGCTCAAAACACACTATGAGACTGAGGTACTATTTCATATAAACTAAGATGCTTTAACAACCAAGTGCAATGTGTGACATTTGATTGGATTCTAGTTGAAAAATAGTCATTGGCAAATTGGAAAACTTAACAGACTATGTATTACATAATATCATTAAATTAGTATCAGTTTTATGTAGTGTTACAATAATGGTGAATCCATGCTGAAGTTCTTAAGGGCAAAGTTCTATGATACCTGTAGATTACATGCAAATGTTAGATAGATGAAAGATAAGAAACTGGCGAAATTTAAGACCACTCTAGGACTATGAGTGATGAAATGGCATGAGTGCTGTGTTCTGCATCTGGGTGTGATGGTGTTAAAGAGATGAGGCCCAGGCTGAGTCTGGTGTGAGGTGGGGGAGCCCAGCTGGGCGGGGCCCACAGATGGCCCTCCGTCACTGGGGTTCTTGGAAGGATACCAGCACCCCAGCCCCTCCCTGCACTCTTGAGCACCTGGCCAGGAGCGCAAGGGGTCTTTGCTCTCACAAGCCCCTGCAGGTTGTATTGGCTCCCACCAGCCCAAGCAATGGGCAGTGAATCATGACCCAAGATCTCTGAAATTGTGAACTCAAATCTCCTCTT
Source organism: Dolichotis patagonum (assembly GCA_004027295.1). Classification (NCBI taxonomy): domain Eukaryota; kingdom Metazoa; phylum Chordata; class Mammalia; order Rodentia; family Caviidae; genus Dolichotis; species Dolichotis patagonum. The sequence goes on from PVJX010015153.1 coordinate 2,478, forward strand.
TGTAATTTGATTTCTCTCAAGTATTTGTTATAGTAACAAAAAACTAACTAACATGAGTAATGAGTTATTAGCTGCATGAAAATAAAACATATTTATCTGCTTAATGTGAATATTTAAATATTTGTAAAAGTATCTCTGAAACCTCAAGTGCTTAATAAAAGTCTGTTTTTAATTGGTTTATTTTACCATGTTAGAAAATGTTAACAGTTTATCATCTATAACTCCATATAAGATTTATGTAAGAACATGACAGTGTATTATGCATATAAATGTATGAATATTTTGTATTTTAATTTACTTAAATAAGACATAAAATTATTTTCAGTCTAGAAAGTTAGTGTGACTTTTGTACAATTAATAAAACCTCTTATTAGCCATTAGTTTCAGAGCTGTTAAATATAACTTACAATAAATAGACAAAATAGGTTGCTTCTGGATGTTTACAATTTAGATAGGGTGGAAAGACCAAAACTCTTAGGGTCATCTGATATCTCCTGGACCGGACATGAGTAATGAATGCATTGTGCATTGCTATGACAACACCAGGCAGCTTTCAGATCGTGCATGGTTGCTTGTGGTGATGTAAGCAGCTACATAGGCCTTCTGCATCCTCCGTCCCTGCCTGACATCTGCGTCACATGCACTTGGTATGAGCGAATTCCCTCATCAGTTAGGTTCACCTTAGGTGAATTGAAGCTGCTCCTGAAGAGGTAATGGGTTCATCTATAACCAGAGTAGTATTCCAATTTTCTGTTGCAGGTCAGCCATGGTCTTAAAATAACTTAGAGAAACTAATAACTTCAGTTAAAATTTTATTAAAATGATTTTATTTTAAAATTAAAATAAATGTGCATAATAGTAACCTTGAAATCATTTTAAGTACAGATTTTCTTTGGGTTAATTATATCCCTAATTGCTTTTAAAGTTTATAAGTAAAATATACTTTTTCTTTGTGTATCAATAATACATTATTGGTCTAACATTCCCCATTGTTACTGGAATAATATTTTTAGTACTGAGCATTTTACATAGTTTTCCAGTTTTTAATAACATGTTATGAAGTATCTATGCCATATCAATAAATATTCTTTTTACTTCATAACTAAACTCTGCATGAATAAAATGAAGATTACATGTAATAGTTATGGAAAAATAAAATGGTGGTGTTCGTTTTCAGAAAAAATTAGTCATCTTGGTAGGAATAAACTTTAAATGTGGAAAGTTCTCCTAGGATAGAATAGTAATGTTCATATATTTGGAAGAAGACTTTCCTTATCTATTCCATAGCTCCCCAAGGGCTGGCTAGATTTCTCAATTCTCAACTCTAACTTTACCTTCAAATTACCTAATAAACAACTACTTACTTTTGGATTCTACACTGAGGAATTTTGGTGTTTATTCATGGGGAGAAACTGGTGATCCTATTGTTCTCTCACTAGCCCTGATGTGCCATCTGAAAGTGACTTTTAAACAAAGATAATCATAGAGAGGGCTTCCTGACTTCCTGTCATGCACCTGTCAGCTTTTGTCTAAAGGAGACATTGCCCAGGTTCTGAGATTTTCATTGCACATGCATACAGATGGCAGTGGGGTGATGGGAGCAATCATTAAGTGACTCTGATCTGGTCCAGAGCCAGGTTGTTCAAAGCCTGAAGTCCAGTCTGAGTGGAGTACACACAGGGGAGACGCCTCCACCTTCAGGCCACCAGAATCTAGTCTGCCCTCAGTGGTCTCCCTCACCTCCCATTACCAAAGGGGAGCCCTTTTCATTGCCTGAACTACAGTTTTAACATTTTCTTTGAAAATTTTTTTTAAACATAGCTCGAACTCTTTTTTGAAATATTTTGAATATGTACTCTCTAATAGATATAAAACTAAGTGCTTTTCCTACATTTATTTAATCTTCTCCACAACCTTTAGCAGTTATACATACAATATAAAGTGTTGTTTATGATGTTAATGAAAAAATGCTCATTTCTAATGAATAAACCAAAGCAAAATTTTGTTGACACCAATTCTACAATATTTTGAAATGTTATATTTGTCTATACACTAATTATCTCCCTTAATTTTTATGCTATTTACAAATTACATATGGTACTTTTTCTGTTTCACTTTTGGTCAAAATATTTTATAGAATGAGGCTATCAAAGTGCCAGCAATAGCTTCACAGACACTGCAGTTGCACTTGATTATTAAAATACTACAAAATGGCAGTTTTTGTTGTGGTCATACCTGTGTGATTAAAATAGTCATGACATAAAACTTTCACCAAGTACTAAAAAAGATATGATGTGCTTTGCCGAGTAACTTCCTGACTTCGACTGCAGGGCTAATTAAGGATCTGGAAAAGTATTGCCTTGGGAGAATGATGGGAGATTGAAGAGTAGGCAAGGTACCCATGCACAGTTTTAAGGTCATATTAGGAAAACAGAAATTTCCTAGAACCAGTGTGGTGTCAGGGAAGTATTGTGAATAAATGCTTGGAAAGAGAAGAAAAGTTATTTGGTCAGAGAGGGTAAGTGGAGTGATTAAATTGGGTTGAACATACTGTTGTTAAGTAGTGCGTGTGTTTAGGTGTTGCCATAGGAGATCTGTTAAGAGTAGTAGTTTGCTTGAGAATGACCATAATTGTATTATCTATCTCTAGTAATAAGTTACCACCAATTCAGACACATGTAATGTACACATCTATATGTAGCAGACTCTGTGTCAAAAGATAGACTGGTCTAACTAACATGTGAGAGACCAGCAATGGCTGGAATCTCATGAGGAACCTTAGCTGAGAGGACCACATAAAAGCTCAATTGTTGGCTGGCTGAATTCCCCAAGGTCTGAAGGTCAGCTCCAGGGGCCTTGGCTCCCTTCTGGCTCTTGGCTGAAAGACATTTTCAGTTTCTTTCCACAGAGACTCTTCACAGAACAGCTCTTGGTCAGCAAGGCTAGAAAGAGGAAAGTCGGCTAGAAAGAGGAAAGTCTGCTAGAAAGACATCAGTCACAGCACTATGATTACCCATTCCACTTTCCATGTCTGTTGTTAAGCAGCAAATCACAGTTTCTCCCTAGGACTGAGCAGTAGGTGTGAGAGGGGAGAATTGTGTGAGGGAACACCAGAAGGTAGAGATCATGGAGGATCATCCTATAATCTGTAAATGCAATGACTTTGACTTGCTATAGTTACTGGTGGTGTGAAGAAAAATGGAGTTTGAGAGAGGTGGAAAGCATCATTGACTGCAATGGATGAGCATAGGAAAATGGGTCCAGAATATCCATCAGTCAGTTGGAGGAAAGACATTGTATTTACTGATGTGAAAGCAATATTTGTTTCTATTGTTTGTTAGGGTCTTCAGGGGGCACGTATTAGAATTAATGAGTCAGTAATCTGTCAGCCTGCAAGTATCCTCTTTTGTATTGTTTATGTCAGCTGATAGAACATAATTAATACTCTATGTGTTCTGATTTTAAGTTCAGGAAATTTACAGTTTTCATGGAGAAAACTCATATTATTAGTGTTTTCTCCAGGAATACTGTTCTATGCTTCTGATCAGCTCATAACAATAAGGCATTGAAGTAGCTCTCTATCTGGATGGGGCAGTACTTCAGGTATGAATAAAGATTCTCATCTGGAGTTTGTTTCAAAAAGGAGTCATGCATTCACAAGTACATCTTATATCTTTCTACTATTATAGGAAATATATTTAAGTTTTTAAAAATCCTGAGAATAATAAGGAATATTTAAATTAATTTTTTAAACATTTACAAGGAGAATCAAATAAACCTTTTGACATTTCAGTTTGTGACCTACCATAAAAGGCAGTTTCACATGTTTGAGGTATTAGTACAATCTCTAACTGATAACCCATTATCAGAAGTCTGATATGAGGGCATGTGTGGCCGCATCTCATGAAATCTCACCTGATATGGACGAAATGCATATAAAAATGCATAAGCATTGAGCTGTTTACCATGAGTTCTATAATATGGCAGTAACTGGTATACACATTAATAGGAAGCAATTATTGTGTCCTAGTCAAATAATTTGCACACTGAGATGAAACAGTTCTGACTGATAGATAACCCTGTTCCTCTTTTATGTAATTACATCGATAACAGAGAACATACAAATGAAATAGAAGTCAATGAATTCAAATGAAATAGCTGGTATTAACTGTAATATCTGCATGATTCACTTGAATTTCATTGTTCAAATATAACTGATACATTCACTGTTGCATAGAATACAAATGAATTTCTAACCATCTCTTGAAATCATGTTGTTCTTTTTACATTTGGAGATTGTATTCTGCGTAATTGCATACTTTGCCATGGGATTCTATGTTTGGATGTTTTGAACCAGGGTAACGTTATGTGGCCAAACTGGTCTTGAGCTCAGTATGTAGTTTAAAGTGGCCTTGGGATTACAAGGATCCTTCCACCTCAGCCTTCTGAGTACTGGGATTCCAGGCACGCACCATCATGCTTGGCTTCTAAGTGTCTTTTTAAATGTTTTTTTCCCTAAAGCAGGGATAAACTTTTACACATTGTAGAAAACTTTCTGCTCAATACTCTAGCCTTCCAGAGGTTTTGGGCAGAGTAGAAAATCTGTTTTCCCTGCACAGATGTCTTTTCTGTAAGACAACAATTGCCTTTTTCTCCTAGTTCAATCTCACACAAGATTATTGAGAAATTATAACATAATTTTAAGTGAGGTAAGTCTTTAAAAGACACCTGTATTCAATGGGATGTAATGTACTGTAAGGATGCACCAGCGCTGCATTTCATGGTTTGTGTTGTTAACAAATCTGTGTTTGTCCCTTGCCATCTAGATCATTAACTGTTGGATACAATTAACATGTTTCAGTGTTGCAGTAAGTCCCTTCTAGCCCAGAAGGCATTACTGATTTAATTATAATAAGCTTGCTAACTATAGAATACGTTCTGTAATTATAAATCCTTAGTGTTTAAAAATCTATTGGTTTCTAATCGTTTCTACCTTCACAATCTAGCTTTGGGTCCTTAATGTCTCCATTTGGATTCCTGTAATAGTGGAAACTAGGTTTTGGTTTTACTCATTCCCTATGAAAAAATGCTTCTGCCTGATGGCATGTGTTCTTAATGAAGCCAAAGTTTAATTCATTTCTCTTAGTGGGAAACTCATTGAGTCCCCATCAAATCTAGTTCAAACCTGTGGCCTGTAACTTTAGAGTTGGTCCATAAAATTGATCAACTCCTACTTCCCTGATCTCTGCATGAAACCCTACAATATAGTAAGAATAAATTAAATTATTTTTACCGAGCATGCAACAATCTGTTCATTTCTTCTGGTCCTTCCTCCTCTTCTCTGTTTACATTACCACATACTGTTTTTAAAATTGGTGTTATTAATGAGTTTCTTAAACAATATGTCTGTACTCATCCTGAGATACATTCTTTTCCTTCTATATCTCTAATGCACCCTATGAACAATATTAACAATATTAACTATTTTTCTTAGGTTCACAGGAAATAGAAATCTGTTGTATTTCACCTGTTAGTATTTTGTGCAGCTATATTTTCCTAACTCACAGTGAAGTTGGGGGGTAGGCAAGTGATAGGCACTTGAGTTCTTCTAAAGCAAAGCATCTAAGCTGACATTTTGGTCTCTGTATGCTCTCTTACAAACTCTTCTACCCTTCTACACTGGATTATTTTGCATTATTTTATGGACAGCTGACTGCCCTCATCTATATAGTCTTAATTTTCAATTTCATTTTTCTAAAATGCTCAAAGTTTAGTCAAGTACTGCTGTGTGTGTGTGTGTGTGTATGTATGTATGTATGTGTGTGTGTATGTATGTATGTATACATGTTTATTCTGGAGTGGGTACCTGTAACATTTTTGTTCTATCCAGTGCCCTTTTATGACCCTATCTTACAACCTGCAGAAAAGATAGAATTACAGTTTTGTCCTCTATTCAGCATTCCAGTTAGTTGAATCAGAATGACATAAGGCAGCTTCTGTAGGGGGAGAGATGTTCAGATCATGGAATTGTCAGTTTTTCAAACTTTTTCCTTGCTTGTCTCAGTTTACTGACACCTTTATCAACAGTGTCATTGTCAAGGTATCCCTCTTTCATGCCTTTGGCCATTTTTGTTTTTTGTTGTGGTTGTTATCTTCAGATACGTCCTCCGTGTATTTGTTCTTCTTTTATGTATTAGGGGTTGAGTTTTTAAAATAACTGACAAACTGCACATCTTCTACATCTGTATTTTAGCTCATGCTTCTCTGTGATAAATATGACCCAATACATTAAATTATGTCAAAACAATATATGCCTTCCATATATGCAAAAAGAGGGGGAGTTCTGTGCTGTACCCTTGTATGTTACAAAATATGATCACATTTGTATATACTGTGCAGTTTTAATGTATGCATTCAATATGGGCTTTATACAAAAATACAAAAGCTTATAATAGAAATTTACTGTTTATGTCTGGACACTAAGAATCCCATGCTGAGTCACTGATCGATGTGGTGTCTAGAGACTCCACTTCCTGGCTCCTGGGCAGGGCCTTTTCACCGTGGCCACACTCGAGGCGAGGTATAGGCAACTGGGAGCTTCTTCCTCCATCCCTGGCCCACCGAGGCCTCTCCGAGTGCCACTGGACTGGTGATTAGGGTAATGTATGAGTCTGGAGGGTGTGGACATTTGGATGATAGCAGCAGGTGGTACAATTGGGGGATAATTCTGTAACCTTATGTGCATCAACTCTCGGCCCCTGGCCAATTTGTTTTAGTTTATCTAGATAAAATATGTTATTTGCAACACTGTGATGTACAAAATAACTAGAGACATGTACAGGAAACAGTGAAGTAGTAGAAGAAACTATGCGTTAACCTCTGTTCTCCGTGCCAGATGCATGGCAGAAGAGATGAGCTGACAGCTGCACTCTACCAAACCAAATAGGAACCCTTCTTTTTCACATGACAGTAGGCCTATGATTCCTCCAAATAAAAGGCCCAACGTGTATAGTGCATCCAGTCAATAAGGAAAAAAGATTTCATAGCTATATCATATGTTCATTACCTTGGAAATTTCTTTCAAATAGAAGAAAGACGTGTGTGTGTGTGTGTGTGTGTGTGTGTGTGTGTGTGTTTGTGTGTGTGTGTGAGAGAGAGAGAGAGAGAAAGAGAGAGAGACAGAGACAGAGAGGGAGAGACAGAGAGATAGAGAAACAAAGATGGAGGCATAATGAACATCACTGCTTATTAAAAATCTAATAGGCTTTTCCTCTTTCAGCATCCAAAAGGATTGATATATACAGGGTGAATTGAATGTATCTGGCTCTATATACACCAAATATTAGGGGTAAATAATCAACGTGCTTGAGAGTCTTGGCAGGCAGAGTGTAGTGTTGCTGACACAACAGGTGTTCTAACACAGAGGGAATGATTGCTTGGCTAGCATGCTGTTGAGGGGATTAAAACATCAAGTAAAGGGTTTCTTTCCAATGTCTGTAGGGTCCTTTTTAAACTGGAGATCATTTAGCATTTTAAAGTTTCATCTTCTCAAACAGCTGTTTTAAATATTGCATTTAAGATTTGGATCTTTAATTTTTCTCATGAGAAAAATATCATATTTCCACACACATTTATGAAGTATTGTATATATAAACTAAAAAAGTAAAAACTTCACAGTTTTTTTCTTTTATGACCTGTATCTTGTTTGGAGATGGCACTGCTGACAAAGAGTAAGACCGACTGCACATTGTGTCTAATTAGATTTATCTAATAATGAAGGCATACTACTTCTTCAACCAATATTTTACTAACATTTTTCCAAATAGCGAACTTTGCTTCCGTATCATTTAAATTCCACATGTATTTCAAAGAGAACATTGATACACAATGTAGTGAACTGATTACCATAGCTGCACAAGTAATTGCTGGATCTGGGGTCTCACAAATCCTAAGTACAGCAAATCCTTCTATAAAATAGTAACATCAAGAGACACCCTGTCATTTTCTTCTTGAAGCATCCATAAGCATTGGAGACGTTAAAAATAAAGTCTTCTTTGGGGGAAGTCCTCTGTTTTATGTTCTACATAAAATATTCTTGTAAGATTTGTCTAGAAAATCGGGATTTGAGGTTCCCCAATCAACATTTAATCACATTTTATTTGGCCAAAGATCGAAATTTTTAGTTGTTTCCTATTTTGTTTTCCAAGAGTATACATGTAAATCAGAACCTCTTTGAATCAACTGTTTTAAAGGATTATTTTATTTTATTTTATTTTATTTTTGGTACCGGGAATCAAACTCACAACCTCGCGCTTGCCAGGCAGGTGCTTAAGCCACTGAGCTAAATCCCCGGCCCTCAAAGGATTATTTTAAAAACAAAAACCTTATTCTACATAAGACTATGGTTCCATATGAATAGTTTCAGACTATATATTCTCTTAACATTTAAGCACTTTTCATAATATATATTGCATAGTCATCTCTAGTAGTTTCATGTCTTTACATCATTTATTAACAAATCAAAAATCTAGAAAGTTATTATATATAATTGAGTTTTCTTTATTCTTTCTACCTAGGCACCATCCTCTTTTTAATGTAACACTTAAAGGACTTTTATACATTATATTTCCATTTTGTACTTCTATTGTCTTTCACTGACTCTTTACTGCATTCTTTTCTTCTCCCTCTTTCTTTCCTTACATTTACCCTTCTTTTGTTTTCCTATTTTTTGTGTGTGTGTGCTTTACGTTTTTCTGTTGTTTTGGTTGCGAGACCAGTCAGTTTTGTTGAGGGTATTTGAAAACAGGCTCCTGCCTTATTTCAAGCATGTGTTCAGCAACCCATACGGTGGAGTTCTCACGATACCTAACAGGAATGAGTCAGACTTACTCAATAGCTGTGAAGCTAGTCTGCAACATTTTGAGATGGTAGTAACTGGATGACTATCCTCCCTAAAGTAAGGCTAACTGATTCACATCAAATTTCTGTTTCTGAGCAATGTTCTGATGCTATGGGCCTAAAACAGATCATTAGTCAACATCACATTTAATGGTTATTTATGAAAAAATTTATTGATTACCTAAATAAGTGGCTTTACTTTAAAACTTGCTTATATGTATCTCTTGTAGAACAATAAGTATTTTCTAAAAACTTCAAAGCTAAAATAGGTCAAGGTTGTTTTTTCTATGAAATGTTTTTATTCACTAAATGATCTTAGATCACTTAAGCACAATTATCAGATAGCATGGAGGGTAGACAGAAGAGGCAGTCTGACATGTCCTGCCATCTGGAGTGGGTGGCTTTCCTGACTGGTGGAGAGCAGAGGCCATCTGATCACCGGTACTGTTAGAACTTGTGGGGGTTAGTTGCTAGCTGATTTCTGTGTACAGAATAAAAAGCTAGGGAAACTGAGAAACAAATGAGTAAATATTGATTATTTTTTCTGTAGAAAGTGCGAGAAAGATTGCTATTGCTAAGTTAGTTATGCTAAATAAATTTTGCGTACAATATTTCTGCCAAAGAATATATATTGGTTTTCATGTTAAGCAAATGATTGGGCATTAATTAGAGTTAAACAAAAATTGGAAAGATGGCATGTAGGTACCCAGAAGGCAACATGGTTAAGGAAGAGGCTTTGTGTTTATATACTGAAAATGTCAGGACAGACCACAAATGACTGAATTGCTTAAAACAACAGAAATTCATTTTCACACAGTTCTGGAGGTTGCAAGCTTGGGACCATGGTGGCAGCAGGGCTAGTGTGGTCAGCTGCTCCCAGATCACTGTTAGACATCCTCTTCCCATCATTTTCTTCACATCATTTTCTGCTTATCTTCATTGTGTTCCTATTTTTTCCTATGAGAGTACTGTTCACACTGGGTTAGTCCACCCCATTGACCTAGTTTGTACTTAGACTGCAAATGGCTGTCTCCAAACACATTCTCAAGTAGTGGGGTTTATTACTTCAGCGTGAACATATTTTCATGGGATACAATTTAGCCAAATCGAACTTTAAAACATTCCTTAAGTGTTTATGAAACACATCTCTAAAGATTTCCTGTGTTACTTTTATAGTTTGCTGTCTAAAGTGACAGATTTTCTGGAATTTAACTGGACTGCTACAGGTCTACAAATCAGGATGGATGGTCTCAGACTGCATGGCTGTAAGCTAGACATCATTGTAAACTGAAATGTAGGCTTCAACAACTCACTTACCTGCTTATTCACATGGTGAAACTGCTATGAATCAAAGAAAATACATTATTTTTTTGGAACACCCCATATTTCCTATGACAGGGTTTCACTATGTCAGTGAGTTTTGCACACACACACACACACACACACACACAATGTTTTCACATAGAATTAGAAATTTATCCTATACACATAGGTAATATAAGGTATCACTTCATAGTTGTTTTGTATATCATCTATCTTTCATGGCTATTCAAATATCTGTCAGTTATTAAGCTAAGGATATGGGAACTCCATGAGTTGTAACAGAATATCAACAGTCTACCGAGAATGAAGAGGGAACTGTTTCCAGGAGTACAGTTGTATTTCTAACTACATGGGCGATGGGAGCACCAATAGGAAAACAGTGATGCTGTCTCTTGCCTCTCAAAGGCCATAACCCAGTACCGCATGAGCAAGGGCTGGAGGAGAACTATACTGCAACTGAGAAGCTGTGAATTACCATTTTCTCAGATGCTTAATTTTCACCATAAGTAAATGATAATTTTTTGAGATACAGTCTTGTCAGGTAGTCCAAGCTGGCTTCAAGCTTAGATTGCTATGCCTCAGCCTCCCAAGAACTGTGATTATAGGAAAGGAATGTTAAACTTTTGAGTGGATGGATATGTTTAATGCGGATTAAATATCAAACAATGCATGTTTCAAAATATCACATGGCAATATGTGGATTTTTAGGATTTTTGTTGTTTTTTTTGTTTTTTGGTACTGGGGATAGAACTCATGACTGTGGGCTTGCAGGTAGGGGCTTATGCCACTGAGCTAAATCCCCAGCCATTTTTAGGATTTTATGTCAGCTTAATTTTTTAGTAAAAAATTTAAAATAATTAATATAAAGTTTTTTCTAATAGAGGAATCAAAAACCAAACAATAACTAAAAACATCCCCCCCTGGATGTATAGGTTGCATTCCTTCCATTTGTATTCTACTCATCCTACTCAGGCTGCCTAGAAAATCTGTGCCAAGATGTTGTTTGTTAAAAACGAATATTTTACATGAATAGCAAATCCTATCAAAGGTGAGAAATGCAGATTAATAGTCACTGTTTCTCTAGCTCAGCCAAAATGTCATTTACTATGCAGAGGTGAAAATGTGAAAACTGAACTTCTCTGGAGTTTATTCCAAAATGATTTCTAGATGGTCCAAGTCTCTAAGATATAAATGGGGCCTAAATATTCTCTAGTTCTAAGAATTTGGTGCACCTTGAAGAGTGTGCAGAGAAAGTGGTCTTGGGCCTAAAAATAATTTTAAAATAAGGCCCTGCCTGAGTTCTACTTAAGACTCTGAAAATAATTCTGAAAAGGATGATGATGAGTATTGAATGGAAGCTAAAGTCAAGTAAAGGAAAAGAAACTCACTAGAGACACAATAAATATTTAGGGATATAAAAATATAATAAAAAACAATATTCCTATGGATAAATGTACTTTAGACAATATCCAAGAACAATTAATATGATTACTGATAGTAATAAGGTAATAATGCTTTAGCAAAATCCTAGTAGTTTTAAATCAATTGTCAATGCTTTCTTTTAAATGATGTAAGCATTATTTTACTCTAGAATAAAATAAAGAAATAAAATAATGAACCACCAATCAAGGAGGGTCTCATTTGTTACAAAGAAATCATTTGTTACAAAGAAATTGCTATTCTTTTCTACTCACTCAGGAAAACAGATTTCTAAGAAATGTCTCCATATGTGTTGGAAAATTAGGAAGTACTTTATTCCAAAATGCTACTGTTATGAACAGAAGCTAAAAATCATGTTTCACAATTTCGTGTTACTATCATGCTGTGTCCTAGAAGGCAAGCATGCAAAGTTATTAATATTTATAGGCTAAGAATGAAGCAAGCACTATAAATTAAATGTCACCTGTTTTCATAAGGAACCCAGTAAACTAACAAAAATCTGACAGATGTTTTTCTATAACAACAGAAAAAGAAAGGCCCAAAGGAGTTCTATAACATATTGACCTCTGACATTATTAAATCTTACATTTGACTACATGCAAGGTCCTGAGACTTCCTGAGGTAAATTATAAACAACTACATTCCAGTACATTGGCTAAAACTTCATATCTGTTCACATAGTGTATTTTGTTGAATTGTGACTTTGAGAGGAAAACTGTAACTGCCTACATGTAATTTGTGGACCATATTTAAGGAGCTGCTGCAAAATTCAGTGGAATTTAATACAGAATTTGAGAAGTTGATTGTTATTTAAATAATCAAAAACCAGTTCCAGTGAGCTGGAGTATAATGATGTCCTTTTCTGCTAGAAGTAAAATCTTACTTGGAATGCTTCACCCCAGGCAGATAATGTTCATTCCAGAACTTATATTCAGAGACAGACTTCAAAATAAAATGAAAGCCACCATTAATTTAGTGTTTTTGTTTAATGGCTTTTATATTTCAGGTCCACATTAGAATTCAACAGGGAGCTCAGGTAATTGTAAATGTGAATATCTAGTATTTAACATTCATAGATTTTAAATAAAACTAGAGGAAAAACAATATTACTTGCAGTTATTTTTATTATCTTTCCTGAAATCCTTCATCCAGTAATACAAACACATATATAATTCAGAGTACATGGGAATGTGTTATTACATGCCAAGTTCTCTCAGAAGAGTACTACTAGAGCAATTTCCAAAGTGTTTTATTAAATGCAGGAATTAATTAAATCATCACCCAGAATATACAGTCTGTACAACTATCATGCATGAGCAGAAAGTAATTTCTTCTGAATATGTTCAGCATAACCTGGTATCATATTAACAATTAAATCCACTAATTGGTAATAATAAGAACATTAAAGAAAAAGTAATTTGGCATAATTTTGTGAAAAATAATTTTTAGAAACTAGTGAGCAGCATTAATTTCTCACAAAAGTTCAGACTTGCTGGAAATGGAGTGTTAATAGAAGCAAGCAGTATAAATGAATCCCATATTTTATTTTACATTATAACTTTCCTTTTACGAGTGTTCAAGCATGTATGATGATTTAGCTTTTTTATATAGTGTCTAGATGTCTTCAAATTTAAGGTGTTTTAGAAGAGACAAATTATCTACAGAGGAACCAAGGTTATGGTAGCAGTTCAGTTGTGGCAGACATGCACAATAAATAACCTTGTGATTGATGAAACTAGTTGAGGACACTTTAATTGCTTCAACTTATATGTTCTTAAAATTCAAAGTCAATTTCTTAAAAGTAGTCTTCTAAGGATTACAATATGTGAGGAATTTTAAAATGTGACATTTTAATAAACACAATTTTTGTGCCCAGAGTGTTAGTCTCCATGAAAGGGGAACTATTTCAGAGATAGTTTGAATCTAATACAAGAAAGCAGAAAAAAAAAAAACTACTATGTATTCTAGGCTTATTTTGACAAGTACTAGGCACAATGTTTCATTTAAATAATTTCATTTAAATGATAACATCTATGATACAGTTATCGCAGTCTCCTTATAGTAACAGTGTATTGGGGCTAAATAAAGTGCAGCTACCAAGTAACAGAGCTCTAACCCCCAGTTTGAGCTTCTTCCTTCATAATAAGACCTACATATCAAAACATAGTATGGGAACTATACATGCATACACCCCCCTCACCCACAAAGACTTTATACTTCTGCGAAATGTCTTTTATTTTTAGCACATACTAATTGGACATATTAATGAGGTTCCATGTGATATTTCCGTTCATGCATATGGCATGGGCTTTTTACCTTTAACATCCTTCCCTGCTCACCAGCACCCTGCCAAATCACACTAGTGATTATAATTCAAGGTTGTTTTGTTCTGTTTTGTTTTGCCCTCCTCCTATGAGATGGCACATGCAGAACTTACTTTTCTGTACCTGGTATATTTCACTTAAAATAAATATTTCCAGCTTCATGCATTTAACTGCAGATGACAAGATTTCATTCTGCTTTGTTACTGACTAGTACATTTCCTTTGGACATATATGTAGGAGTGGCATAACTGGATTATACAGCACATCTATTTTTAATTTTCCAAGGAACCATCATACTGGTTTGAATAATAGGTATACTAACTTATATTCTCTTCTATACTCTATAAATGTTCCTTTTTCTCATCTTTGCCATCAGTTTTTTGTTTTGTTTTGTTTCATTTTTTGATAATACCAGTCAAACTGAGGTGAGATGGTAGAAATCTCCACTGAGATTAAAATTCTTTTTACCTGGTGTCTTAGTTACTTTTTACTCATTGCTGAAACGAAATACCTGATGCCCAAAGTTGGGAAAGGAAAGGTTTATTTCTTACAGTTTTTGGAGGTTTCAGTTCATACTCAGTTTGCTCCAAGGCAGGGTGGCATGGCGGGGCCGCAGTTCATGGAAGCTGCAAACAGCAAGGTGGAAACCGGCTAAAGAGAGAGACACACCTTCTTCCTGCCATTACATCACATCCTGGCTCCACCCCCTAGGAGGGCGTAGCACTGACACCATCAATCCAAGCACTAGACAATGAACCAATCACAAATGCACAATGCAAATACATGAGGCCTGGGGGCCACCGACATAAACCATGACATTCCACCCCTGGACCCCAGAGACTCATGTATTACCTTTATATAAAAGACATTTAGTCCATCTCCAAGAGTTGCCAAAGTCCTAACATTTTCAGCATTGCTGAGAAGTCCAAGTCCCAAGTCTCCTCCAATATCTGTGGCAAACTCTTAACTGTAACCCCCTGTACAAGTGAAACAAGGTTAAACATTTCTGAAATGCAAAGGCACAAAATAAACGTCACCATTCCAAAAGTTACAAATGGGGAAATATAAAGCATTGGGAACAAGGCAAGTCCAACATCCAGCAGGGCGAACATTAAGTCCTACAGTTCCATGCTCAGCATTTGAAGCAATCTGGTTGCAAGCTCCAAAGGCTTCAGTGATTCTACCCCCACGGCACTTCCAGGGATTTCAGCTCCCGCAGCTTTTGTCTTAAACCCTCTCTGCTCAGTTGTTGCAGCTTTCCTTGGATGATCCACGTTCTTGGCTTTTCCAAACTTCTGGGGTCTCCATTGCACCTTTGGCTTCACCCTTACATCTTTACAAACTGCCCTCTTAGGGGCACACTGCTTGGCCTCCCAGGCCCTTTGCAATCGAGGTGGAAGCCTTCTTACCCTCAGAATTTGTGCATTTTCCTTGCACCTAAAATCTGCACCATGTGGATGCTGCCAAGGTCTGCTGCCAGCTGGACCAGTAGCCAGGCTTTTCTCTCTCTTGGCTAGTGATTGCCTAGATGGCTGGGCTCTGTGAACCCAATTGTGAAGAAAAGCTTTTCTATGTTGCCGCCATTCTGGAACCTCATGTGGCTGCCGCTATTCTGGAACATCATGTGGCCTCCTGTGCCATTCTGGAGCATGGTGCTCTGAAGCTTTCTCATCTGAGAAAATTCTTCCACTTTTGCAGTTTTGGGGCTGCAAAGGGTGGCGACCCACTGCTTCCTGGGATGCCCAGTGGCCATCTTTCTTATGTCTCTGTTTCTTCTCAGCAATCAAAGTCTCAGCACTATCTTTACAATCCACAGCTTTACTGGGGTTTTCCCTCTGGCCAAACTCACAGTGTTTTAAATTATCCTGCTGGGCTCTTTGCTCTTGATTTGCAACATAGATCTGGCTAAAAGCCCCCAACAATAGCCATACCACAGCCTCAACATTTGACTGCCTTGAAATTTCCTTTGCCAGATTAATCAGTCCATTACCCTTAATCTCAGTCTCAGGCAAAGTCTCTGGGCATGAACAAAATGCAGACAAACTTTCTGCCAAGCCATAACAGACATTATAGGGAGTCCTCCTTCCCAGAAGAAACCTTGCAAGCCTGGTCTTTACTATCAGGCTTTCTATCAGCCTTCTAGTCTCCTGAGCTCTGACCAGAATATCCTCTACAGAACCACCTAAGTTGCTCCAGCTCTGTGCATCCAGGTGACTTGTCCGAACCTTTCCAAACTCTGCCCACAAGCCATTTCCAAAGCCTCTCAAAAAACATGGTCAGGTATAGTCACAGCAATGACCCCATTCTCGGTACCAAATTCTGTCTTAGTTACTTTTCACTCGTAGCTGAGACAAAATACCTGATGCCCAATGTTGGGAAAGGAAAGATTTATTTCTTACAGTTTTTGGAGGTTTCAGTCCATACTTGGTTTGCTCCAAGGCAGGGTGGCATGGTGAGGCCGCAGTTCATGGCGGCTGCAAACAGCAAGGCAGAAACCGGCAAAAGAGAGAGACATTCCTTCTTCCTGCCATTACATCACATCCTGGCTCCACCCCCTAGGAGGGTGTAGCAATGACACCATCAGTCCAAGCACTAGACAATGAACCAGTCACCAATGTACAATGCAAATACATGAGGCCTGGGGGTCACTGATGTAAACCATGACACCTGGATTCTAAAAATTTCAAATAATTCTTTGCATAATCAATCAATGTTTATTAACTATGCATATCTGTTTATGAAAAAATGCATTATTTGGTG
This sequence comes from Dolichotis patagonum, assembly GCA_004027295.1. NCBI lineage: Eukaryota > Metazoa > Chordata > Mammalia > Rodentia > Caviidae > Dolichotis > Dolichotis patagonum. The sequence continues at coordinate 19,223 of PVJX010015153.1, forward strand.
TTGTAAGATTCAACTTTTAGAAAAATGAGCAACTTTCTCCATATTGGTTCATTATTGAGGAAAATGCATTTTGCTAAAATATTAAGTAGTGTGTGTCTTTATGACATTTTAGAAAATTCTTAAAGACATACCACTTTCAAATATAACATTTATTGTAATAATTATGAACTGTTTGAAGAAAAGAATATGGATTTTTATTTCATATTATATAAACATTTTGCATGAATTTTCTGTATCAAGAAAATAAGTATGTGTAAATGAGTCCTTTACTTTCTTCAGAAATAAAATTTATTTAGTTTTATGGACAGTCTTGAAAGTTTGACTAGTGATTATTTAAATAGTGGTTCCAAAAGAATTGAGAACTAAGTTAATAAATTCTCCATGACAAAATTAAATTTAACTTATGGTGCATATTTTAGAAAAATATAAAAGAAAAAGACATTGACATAATGAAAATTTATAAGAGATAAAAAAGTTAATAATAAAAGATGTGAAGAATCCAGCACGACTGGAGGAATATAGGTGATTTGCCCCTCCCCTTAAATCATAAGACCTGGCAACAGAGTTGGAAGAATCCAGGTGATTGACTCTCCCCCTAAAACAGTGGGCCCAGGTGACCAGTGGGATGCCAGCCACACATTAGGACCCTGATTATGGCACACACAATGGATAGGCAGGACTGGAAGGAGGACGTCTGAAACAATGTTGATAATACAAGCCAGCAAGTGGAAAGTTAGGTGAACCTGGGGACAGAGACACTCAGAATAGAAGCAGATAGGTGGGGCTGCCCCATTACATTTTTTTCTTTTTCTTTCTCTTTTCTAAATAGTTGGGAGAACTCCAACCACAGAAATCTAATCCTATTGCCCAATCCCAGAGACTAAGTTCAGATAACCCCTTGCTTATTCCTTCATTTTCTGCCTTCTTCTCTAGTTTCCCAAAGCTTGAATGATCAACCTTTGTCTGTCTACCTTGCTTCTATTTCTTTTTAAATTATATTTGTTTTATATACTATCTCTTAAATTTACCTACCAAAGGGTAAATCACTCTACCAAAGGGAAACATTTTGTGTAAGCTCCTAAATTATGATTGGTTCTGTTATATAACAGTAGATTTAAGGTTCAAAGTTCAAAATTAGTAGTTACTACAGTTTGTCAGTTTTTAAATTGTGCATGATGCTATTGTTATTGCTTATTGTACTACTTTAGCTAGGAGGTCATATCTGTTGTAATCAGTTGTTATGCCTTCAGTAGCAGTACTGAGAACCTCGGGTATAATAACCTTACTGCAGCCCAATAACAAAGGACTTGGGACTGAGCCAAAAAGATATCAAAATCTTACTCTTAATTAATTGTGAAGGTAGAATCTTTGGACAGACACAAACCAAGGATATCTTATTTACAGAAGACATTACTGAAGAACATACTTTTCCCAGACACACTTGATACTGGTGATATAGCTGCCTACTACAAAAACTTACCAGTATCAACACAGAAAACAAAATATAAATTTTTGAAATAGCAAGTGACAATACACAGAAGCAAAATGCAATCTCATACATCCACTGAGTCCACTGAGAACAAGTCTAGGAGATACTGAGATAGAGGAAAATGGAAGACACACACATAGCATCTCTTAAATGCTAGCAACTGAAATAAACAAATCCAATCTGATCTGAATAAAGTCAGATCAGAAATAATCTCCCAGTTATAAAAGAACTGACAACCATAATGAAGAAATTGCTCAGTAAATCTAAAGTATGCATAGAAAAAATACTATAAGAAAATAATACAAATCTTACATGAACAATATAGGAAACAAATAGAACACATGAAAAAGACTCAAAGAAATACCCAGGAAATTGAAAATTCCATGGAAAGCTGGCAAAACCACTGGAACAAAACTGAAGATAGATTTTTCAGACTTCAAAGACACAATCATGTCTAGCAATTTCTTTTTTTTTTAATTTTATTTTAAAGGGGGTAAAATTAAGCATAAATTTCAAAGCTAGACAACCAGAGATCTTCACTGTCTGTCATATTGTCTCTTGTTTTCTTCCAAATATTCGTCCATATCTTTGCATACGGGAGTTCATACTAAATAACACAGACAATCTTTTCACAAGATGTGTAGTTCACTGGCTCCCACTTGCTAAGCGGAAGGGAGGGGGAACATGGGACAGGGGACAGGATGACATGAGATGTTTGATTCTCAGCCTGCGTGCCAGCGTGCCAGCAGGCTCACAACTGACCCCCAGAGAGGGGAGGAGTTCCTTGTTCTCCTGGCATCCTGAGTCAACCGCATGGTGTAGATCCCGAGGTGCCAAGGTCTCTCTCCTTCAGGCCACCGAAAATCTGTCACATTCACAGCCACCTCCCAGAGTAGGTAGGAGCTCCTTGTTCTCCCGGCACCCCGAGTCAATCACATGGTGCAGGTCCTGAGGCACCAGGGTCTCTTTTCTGCAGGCTGCCGAAAGTCTGTCACATTTACCTGCTATTTCTTTCTGATGAATTGACCATTACATTTCCAAAGTTCTGAAATGGCCAACAGACCACAGAAAGAATTCTCTATAGGCTCCTGTTTGAAACCAGCAGCTATAGCAATCTGCTGGCCTTGCTTCAGGGCCACCATGTGTAGCAATTTCAAAAGGATAGATCTCCTAAAAATAATAAGGGATCAGGAAATAATAATTCAACAGCTGCAAGATGATGTAAAGAAAGTATAAGACTGACACATGTCAATGAAAAACCAGGAGTCAACACAAATGGTGTAAAAAACCTTTTTGCAGAAGTAATGAAAAATTTGCCAAGAACGGGAACAAAATCTAACACACATATAAGCAAGGCATATAGAACTACAAATAACCATTTATCAAAATAATTCTCTACCCAGACATATAATAATCAAGGTCCCAGAAATTTAGCACAACTTAACAGAATATTAATAACTGTTAGAGAAAAGAAACAAATCACCTATAAAAGAAAATCCATTAGAATCATGGCAGACTTCTCAGCACAAACCCTCATATCAAAAAGAGACTGGAGTGAAGTATTCAAGTTCTGAAAAAAATTCCAACCCAGATTGATATAGTTAGCAAAACTATCTTTCAAACTAAAATTCAAAATTAATGGAAAAATAAGAAGTTTCCATGACAAAGAACAACTAAAGAAATTCATGACCACCAAATCATCTCTACAAAGAATAGAAAAAATATTCTAGATAGAAATAAAAATGACCACAATTCCAAGAAAAACAACAAAAACAAACCACCAGACAGGATAAACAGTTAAACAGAAGGGGAAAAACAGAGAAACAAGAACAGGAAAATTACATAACAAAGATAAGCCAATTATCTATCAGTTATAACCATCAATATAAATGGCCTCAATTCACCAATTGAAAGAAACAGACTGTCGGAGTAGTTCAGAATACAAGATCAAACAATATGCTGTAAACAAGAAACACATTTAACTCAAAAAGAAATTCCTGGACTGAAAATCAAAGGATGGAAAAGCATGCATCATAGCAATAGGAACCCAAAAAAATATCAGTAGTAACTATTCTGTTTGCAGGCAATGTGGACTTCAAACTAAGAATGATCAAAAGAAATTATGAAAGATACTAAATACTTGTTAGAGAAACATTTCAATTAGAAGAGATAACAATCATAAATATATATGCACCAAATACAGGAACACCAAAATATATTAGACAAATAATATATTAGACAAAATATATTAGGCAAATATTAATAGACATAAAAAATCAAATAAGCAACAACACATTAGTAACATGGCGCCTTAATATCCCAGTGTCACAAATGAGACAAACAAAAAATCAGATCAATGAGATAAAAAAAATCAACAAAGAATTATCAGTACCAAAACAAACCTGTGAACAAATGGATTTAGTGGATGTTTATAGTTTTTCACCCAACAACAAAAGAATACATATTCTTCTCAGCTGTACATGGATCATTCTCTAAAATAGCCCATATAGCAGCCCGTAGAACATATTTAAGTAAATGCAAAAGAATTGAAATTATCCCATGCTTATTATGTGATCATAGTGCAATGAAATTGGAAATTAATGGGAAAAAAACCAGCAAAAACTCCATAAATGCATGAAAATTAAATAAAACCCTCCTGAACAACCAATGGGTTAAAGAAAACATTAAAGAAGAAATTAATCAGTATCTACAATTAAACAAAAATGCATCTGTAATGTACCAGAAGCTGTGAGACACAATGAAAGCAGTCTTAGTAGGGAAATTTATAGAGATGAATTCTCACATCAAGTAAACAAACTGAGAACAAATAAACAACCTAATGTTACAATGCAACCATCTAGAAAAAGAAGAGCAAGTCAAGCCGAAAGCCCATACAAAGGAAGAAATTATAAATACCTGAGCAGAGTTAACATAATGGAGAGTAAGGAAACAATACACAGAATCTAAGAGTTAGCTCTTTGAAGAAAATAATTAAAATTGATAAACTGCTAGCCAATCTTATCAATAAAAATTAAGAAGAAGCTCAAATTCCTGCCATGAGGAATGAAAAGGGTAAAATCACTACAGAGACAATGGAAATTCAGAAGATCATGAATACCTACCTTGACAACCTTTACTCACATAGGATGGAAAACACAGAAGAAATGGACTGACCCCTAGAAATTTATGAATTTATAAAGCTGATTAAGAAGATATAAAAATTATGAATAACCCAGTATCAGTTAATGAAATTGAATATATAATTAAAAACTTACCACCTAAGAAAATCATTGTCCCTGATGGACTCACAGATGAATTCTATGGGTAATTTAGAGATGACTTAATGCCTATACTCCTCAAACTTGTTAATAAAATTGAAAGGGAAGCAGTACTCCCTAACTTATTTCTGGAGGCAAGGATTAGCCTGATTCCTAAACCAGAGAAAGACTGAATAAAAGAGCTACAGGCTGATCTCCCTAATAAACACAGATCTGAAAATCCTTATCAAGATGCCAGCAAACAGAATGCAGCACATCATTAAAAAGATTATGCACCATGACAAAGTGGATTCATCCCAGGAATGCAAGAATGGCTCAACATATGCAAATCAATAAATGTAGTATACCAGATCAACAAGGCGAAAGACAAAAATCACATGATCGATCTCAATAAATGCAGAAAAGATTTTGACAAAGTCCAACATTCATTCATGATAAAAACTACTAAAATTTGAATGGCTCTACCTAAACCTGATAAAAGCCATCTAGAACAAACCAACAGCCAACATCATACTAAATGAACAAAAACTGAAAGCTTTCACTCTAAAATCAGGAACAAGACATGGATGTCCATTATCACAACACATGCTCAGTATTGTTCTGGAAGCATTAGCCAGAGCAATTAAACAAGAGAAAGAAACAAAAGGAATAAGAATAGGAAATAAGTTAAATTATCACTAATCAAATGACATGATATTCTACAAAGAAGACCTAAAAGTCTCCACCAAAAGACTTCTAGATTCAATAAATAAATTTTGTAGGACAGCTGGATATAAAGTCAGCAGTCAAAAATTAATAACATTCCTATGCACAATCAACACAATCACTAGAGAGAAATTAGGGAAACAACACCCTTTACATTCAAACAAAAGAAATACCTAGGAATCAATTTAACAAAGGAAATAAAAGACCTGTATATTGAAAATTATAGTACTCTGAAAAAGGAGTTCAAAGATGAAATCAGAAAATGGAAAGATATCACCTGCTCACGGATGGAAAAAACCAACATTGTTAACATGGCCACACTCAAATAGCTGTTATACAGATTTAATGTAATCCTGATCATAATCCCTTTTAGCATACCTCACATATATAGAGAAAACATTCCTAACATTCATTTGAGAAAAAAGAGACCTAGAATAGCAAAGGCAATCCTGGGCAACAGAGGCAAGGCAGGAGGCATCATAATTCCTGTCTTGAAATTATGCTACAAAGCTACTATGATAAAATCAACATGGTACTGGTAAAAAACAGACTGGTTAAAAACAGAGAATCAGTGGAACAGAATTGATTATACAGGCACAACTACAAAGACACTCAGCCAACTTATTTTTGACAAAGGAGGCAAACATGTGCCTGGGAAAAAGTCTCTTTAATAAATGGTGCTGAAAAAAAATGGCTTTCTACATACCAACGACTAAAACTAGACCTATGTTTATCACCATGTACTAAACTAAAGTGAAAATGGATCAAAGTTCTAAGCATTACAACAGAAACTCTAAATCTACTGGAAGACAAAGTTAGTAGAAATCGTGAAGACATAGGTATAGGCAGAGCTCATGAACAAAACCCATGCTTGACATGGAAATACTCCAAGGAACCAACAGCAGGGATCTCATCTTACTTAAAAGCTTATATATAACAAAAGAAATCACCAACAGAGTGAAAAGATACCCCACGAATTGAGAAAAAATTTTAGTCTACTGTCCCTCAGACAATGTACTTCTATTTAAAACTTAGAAATCTTTGAAAAAATCAGGCCCCCCAAATTCAAAGACCCAGTCCAAAAATGGTCATCTAAGTTGAATACACAGATGAATACAAATGTCCGATAAGTATAGGAAAATGTTCAAATTCATTGGTCACTTGAAAAGTGCAAGTTAAAACAGCAGGGAGACTCCATCTTACTCCAGAAAGAGTGGCTGTCATCAAGAAATTAACCAATAGGCAAGCCATGTGGGGCCCAAGAAGAGAAAAGTCAGAAAGTGCCTCCTGTGAGCCTAATAGTGTGTGGGCTGAGAATCACCAACTCCCCCCACCCACTCCCTGGGGATGCAGGCTGGTTAGGAGGACAGGCTGAGTTAGAGGCAACTGAGGTACAGGGGACAGCTGAGTGCTTGCATTGTTTGGTTGACTTTGCAGCCTGGGGCTAGTGGTCTGAGCATCTATAGGGAGGATAACAATGTACAGTATAGAAAATAAGGGAGATTTCCTTTTATCTTGTTTTTGAGATCCAATATTGTTTGTACTGTTTTGTTCTCATTAGTTGTTTTGCTTTATTCAGTATTCTGTTTTGATTGGTTTTATTCTGTTTTGGTTTGATTTTACTATGTCTGATGGACAACTACTGTGAGGATAACAAGATGTACTATGACATCCATTGTTGTTTTCCTGTTGTCCTGCTTTGAAATTTGGTACCTATTTCACTGCTTTGTTTTGATTAGATTTATTTTGTTTTGTTTGGTTCGGTTTTATTATCTTTAAAGTTAAAAAAAAGAAATCAACCAATAACAAATGCTGTAGAAGCTATGGAAAAAATGGAGCCCTTCCTCCACTATTTATGGGAAGGTAGACTGGTGCAACCACTGTGGAAATCACAAAACTAGAATTAGAGGTACTATTTGACCCTGTTATCCCTTTCTTAGCATCTTCTTAGAAGAATTAAAAATATCATACCACAGTGATCCATGGGTACCATTGTTTATAGAAGCACAATTTATAATAGTTAAATCTTGGAAACAATCCGAAGGCCCATTAGTTGAGGAATGGATAAAAAGATGTGGTACTTTTATACAACGGCATAATACTCAGACAAAAAGAATGAGAAACTTGAGAACTTTATATATACATGGATACAATTTGAGACCATACTCATTAATGTAGTAAATCAGGCTCACATGTGTAAATATCTTATTGTCTTTCTGGTGTGAGAAATTGAAAGACTAAATAAAGTCTAGAATGTACAATAGAAAGTGTGAAATGAGAAGTAATTATTTAAAAGGAAAATAGACCTAGGATGGGGGAAAAGGAAAAGTAAGGAAGGGAAAATGGAGAAAAATGCAAAGTGGCTATATTACTACTGTCTCTTCGTTTATTGAAAATTCATGCTAATATTGATTGGAGAATTGTTTATGCCCATATCTTGTTCTCTAAGTAACATGTTTGAGGATAATAATGTGCAATGTATTAACTATTGTAATTCTATTATTTTGTTCTGAAATTTTGTTTCAGCTTTTTTCAATAAAATAAAAAATAGTAAGAGAAGGTGCTATCGTACAATACCTGTAAGTCCCTCTTCAACTGAACAGAATAGGTTATGGTCCTTTAACTTCGGGTACTGGCATAGTTAGGGCCTCTCAAAGGGCAGCAGCAGAAGAACATGAGTTCCTGAGAGGACGGCGAGGGAGCAGTCTCCCTGCGCAGCAAGCAGAAGAGGTTTTCTAATTCATATCGAAATAATTCACATTGAGAACGATGCTAGGATCTGAGAAAAATACTTTAAAAGATTCCTGGGACTCTACTCAGGGAATTTACATTTACTTAGTAATGTTTAGACTGTTAGTCCAGTTTTACTTTTACCTTTCATAAATGAACATCTGGAGCAATGCTGTAAGAAGTTAGTAAATTTAAGCAAAAATACTTAAATATTTTGTCAGTGTTTACTTATTTTATGAGATTTTCAGATTAAAGTTTCATGTAATAAAAGAAAAAGATTCTATTGTAACAAATATAGTTTACATATTAGCATTTATAATATAAACAACATGTAATATATTTAACATAAGTAAAATGCATGTCAATGTATTTGGTATAGAGCTAGTTAACTTGTTTAAAATAGCATAGATTTGCAGTTTGGGACCACTAAACAATTTTAATTTTGGTAATATGTGCTTTATAATTTTTTATTTTCACAGATTACACTGGGATAAAGATAATCATATACTTTTAAATTCAAGTTTGTAGAACAGAGCTCTTTTTTTTGGTGCCGGGGATTGAACTCACTACCTCGAGTTTGCCAAGCAGGCACTTTATGCCACTGAGCTAAACCCCCAGCCCCAGAGCGTCTTTATACATATTCAGATATTAACTGTGTTTTACCATTAAGAAACATAGGTAACATCAAATTTGTCTTTTTGGAGAAATTGGTATTTTCTATCTTTTACGGAGAAAGCTATAACTAACAGCATTTCTATGAAAAAAAAGTCTATAAATTGTGCTTCATATGCTCTTTTGCTTTCTAAAATAAAGTGTAACACCTTATGCATTATTGATTCACTAATTACCTTTTCAAGAGAGACTAAGTATACTAGTTAAATTAGTTACTTTAATGTCACTTAAAGTCGCAGGATACATTATTTCTTTCTCCATTACTATAACAAAGTGTCCAAGGTTTGGTATCATAAAAAATGATTTAAGTCATAATTTTAGACATTGAAAGGCCAAACAGAAGAGCTCTGGTTCTCGGAAGGGCTCCCTAGTTTTATCCCTGTATGCAAGGAGCACGTGTAAGAGGTGGGATCATATGGTGAGACCAGAGGTCAGTCTGTGACTGGGTTTCACAAAAGCCGTGTTAGTCCCATCCCAGGGCACACTAGAGGGACCTAACCAGCAGGCTCTATTTCTGAAGTATCTCACCACCTTCTGGCAACACGAGCCACAGGTCCAGCACATGAGCCATTTGGAACATTCAACCCATATACAGACTGTGGTGCTCACCATTTGAGTTGCTTTTGCTTAAAAATGAAAAGCAAAATAGAACAAATTAAACACACACATATTTATAGTTAAAAATACAAATTAAGCATTTTTACTGTTATTGAACAAGCTACAGGTTTAGAACATGAATTTAAATCTAAAAGTTTCATATTTATTACACATGAACCCTCTACATTCCTTGATTTATTTTTATTCTAGCTCATGCCAGTTCTCAATCTTAACTTGCTAACCCTGCTTTCCTGTTCCTCTATGATATTTATGAAATTATATTTGCTCTAATATGCTTTGTCTGGGGTGCCTTACTGGTTAATGTTATTAGACTTGCATTTGGAATACAAGTAAATTCACTGTTATCTTGAAAAGAATAACAAGAAGGAACATAGTAAAAGCAGCAGTACACTTAAATAAACTGAAAGAAATTATGTAGGAATAATGAAATATATTTAATTTAGTGGCAATATCTTTAGGAACTTATATAAAATAAGTATTTCTATATAGCAACTAAAACTATTATATGCTAACTGGATACATGTTAGTTTGTATTGGTTAATTTGGGGATATGTTTAAAATTTTATTGATTGGAATTGTGCTCAAATTCTGTATTATTCAATTCATATATTTTAAGATAGAGACACACTTAAAACTAAGCTATTAGCATTTAAATTCTGGATTTATTTAATAACACTGTAGCTCTTCAGTAAATATGTACTGTATTGTGCTCGAGTTGGTATTTCAACATGGCTTTATTGTGGGATTCAAACTACTGTGGGTTGACAAGCTAGTGCTGTTTTAATAAGCCAGCAAATAAGAAACAAGAATTCATTTGGTGTCTAACCTGCTAGCCTGGATCATTCATCTAAGCGACCAAAACATCATTCAGTGGATTATTGTTAAAGGCCAGTTTAACAGCACACCCTGAATTAGCTTTCTCAGATAGCAGATTTTCACCCAATGAATTGTAAAGCTTGGAACTGTGGAGGGTAGAAACATCATTCAACACAACTCCCAGATCTTCTCTTCTAAGAGCTATCTCTATTATAAATATATTTCACACATATTATTTTTGTTAGTGTACTTAGAAATTGCTAATATTATTAAAATATTTACTTTAATAAAAACAACTGAAATGGATGAAAGGATAAAAGAAGGAAAGAAAAAGGAAAAAATTGTATACAAAAGTTAGCTAAGATAATTATACTACTGTTTCTCTTAGCTTATTAAAGAGAGTAGTTTGTGCTTATATTGTTTGATCAATTATACATGCATATATCTTTTAATTTGAGCAACTGTTTTGAAGATAATATGTAATATATTGACCATTGTCAATTTCCTATTGTTTTTGAAATTTTGTATCTTTGTTTTTATTGTTTTTTCCTCCTTAAGATAAAATTAAAAATTTTACTTTAAAAACATAATTAAATTTCTTTCCCCTACCATTATCTTACTTTATTATTGTTGGAAATTCTGTTGTGTAAGAAGTTTGCATTTTTAAAATCATGACAATATAGTCATGACACATTGATCAGAACTATTTACCTTACACATATGTAATTACCTGAGGTAAAGAATTATACAGAATTATACAGAATTTAGAATAAATAATTATACAGAATTTAAAATAACATTTGTTTTAATGTTTTTCACTAAAAAGCTAATATCCTATATATGAAAAATATATTAAATGTAGATGTTAAAGTAGAAATATGCTCATTCTAGAATCAGTGACAATTTATATTTTCTTTGAAAGTTAAACTTTTGCCAACCCTCACACAATAAATATTCTTTTCATTTTCATAAAGTAATTGTTTTCTGATAGTAAAACTTCAACCCTTATAAGACTTGTATTTCCAGTGTAGGTAAATGAAGAGGGGAAGAATTTCCCTTCTTATTGTAATAGCTAAAAAATTTTGATAAAATCTTTAAGACAAAAGGAAAACTTCCCAGAGAGATAGTGAGACCTGTTCTTTGCCCAAGCCATTGCCTGGGAGGTTTTCAGACTGTCTCACGGGGTAAAAACTTAGGTAAGCTCAGCACCGCTGCACTGAAAAGGGAGAACCCAGTTCAGGGAGGTACAGCTGCTTGAGTTCAAAGGGCACAGAATTGAGAAGGAGAGGACTTAGGAAACAAATTATATAAAGATAAGAGTAGAAATTAATGCATTGGAGACCTAGAAAACAATATGAATCGAAGAGTTGGTTCTTTGAAAGCATCAATAAAATCAACGATCCTTTAGCCAACTTTTTCAAAAAAGAAAAAAAAAGAATCAAATCTATACAATTAGGAATAAAAAAAGTGACATCACAATATGCCCTGCAGAAATAAAACTTGTGCTTCAACAAGATGGAAAATACGGAAGAAATGGGAAGATTCCTAGACACATATGAATTACTAAAGCCCAATCCAAAAGATATAAAAATTCTAAATAAACCAATATCAATCAATGAAATTGCAACCTACCAACAAAGAAAAGCCCAGGTCCTGACTGGATCCACTGCTGGCTTCTACAATTAGAGAAGACATGGTATCACTACTCCTCAAACTCTTTAATGAAACTGAAAGGGAAGCAGTACTCCCAAATTCTTTCCTGTAAGCAAGCATTACCCTGATACCAAAACCAGAGAAGGACCCACCCAAGAAAGAATTACAGGCTAATCTCCCTAATAAACATGGCTCCAAAAATCCTCAATAAGATACTGGCAAACAGAAAGCAGCAAATCATCAAGAAGATTATTTACCATGACCAAGTGGGATTTATTCTAGGGATGCAGGGATGATTCAACACACATCAATCAATAAATGTAAAGCACCATTTTATCAGAGTCAAGGAGAAAACCATATAATGAACTTTTTTTTAAAGAGAAAAAAAATCAAGAAGCTAACAATTAAAAAACAACAACAGGGATATAGGTCAGTGACAAAGTGCCTTCTTGGCAAGTTCAAGGTTGTGAGTTTGATCCTCAGTACCAAAAACAAAACAAAATAAAAACAACAAAAGCAAGATGATGACAGCAAAAAACAATGGCAAAATAGGATTTCAAAACTGGATGATAGGAATTTAAAAATGATTGTTATATTGCATATTGTTATCCTCAGAGTAATTGCTGGGGCTACCAGATACAGGCATGCAGGACTGATCAAACATTGATCATTTTAATAAATGCAGAGAAAGCTTTCAACAAAGTTCAGCTCCTATTTGTGATAAAAACCCTACTAAAATTGGAATAGATGGACTTTATCTCAAGCTGATAAAAACTATCTATGCCAAATCAACAGCCAGCATCATACTAAATGGACAGAAACTAAAACTTTGACTCTAAAATCAGGAACACAACAAGGACGTCCACTGTCTCCACTCTTATTCAACCTAGTCCTGGAAACTTTAGACAGAGCAATAGACAAGAGAAAAAAATAAAAGGAATAATGATAGGAAAAGAAGAGGTTAGATTATTATCATTTGTGAATAACATGATACTCTACATAGAAGACCCAAAAAACTCCACTAAAAGATTACTAGATTTATTATTCAAATTCAGCTGTGTAGCAGAACACAAAGTCAACACTCAAAAATCAATAGCCTGCCTGTAAACAAAGAAAAAACTCACTGAGAAAGATGTGAGGAAAAAAAAAAAACCTTTCACAATAGCACCCAAAAGAATGAAATACCTAGGAATCAGTCTCATGAAGGATGTAAAAGATCTCTACATTGAAACCTACAGTACTCTGTAAAAGAAGATTAAAGAGGATATCAAAAAATTGAAAGATATCCTTTGCTTTTGGACAGGAAGAACCAACATAATGAAAATGACTATAATTCCAAAACTGATACAAATTTATTGCAATTCTGATCAAAATTCCAACAGCATATTTCAAAGAATTAGAGAAAACAATCCTAAAATTCATATATATTCTATCATACATCAAAGACATATAATAGCAAAGACAATTCTGGGCAACAAAGGCAAGACAGGTGGAATAACAATCCCCAACTTTTGAATTAAACTATAAAGCTACCATGATTAAAAAACCCCAAAAAGCAGCATGGTACTGGCAAAAACAAAACAAAACAAAACAAAACAAAACCAAAACAAAATAAAAGAAAACAAAACCAAGCCCCAAGATCAGTGGAACAGATTAGAAGATGCAAAAACACCTCCAGACTTACTTAGCCACCTTTTCTTTGACAAAGATGCCAAAACATTCAGTGAAAGAAATATAGCCTTTTAAACAAATGGTGCTGGAAAACCTGGCTTTGCACATATGGAAGATTAAAATTGGACCTAAGTCTTTCACCATACACTAAATTTAATTTGAAGTGGATCAAAGTTCTAAATATTAAAACAGAAACATTACGTCTGCTGGAAGATAGAACAGGTAAAACTCTTTAAGACATTGGTCTAGGCAAAGACTTTAGGAATAAAACCCCAATGGCACAGGAACTATCACAAAGAATCAACAACTGGAATCTCATCTCATTAAAAGGGTTTTGTGCAGCAAGAGAAACCACCAACAGAGTGAAGAGAACTCACTATGAGGAGAAAAAAAAAACGTTTGCCAGCTGTTCCTCAAAGAAAGGATTACTATCAAAAACATACAAAAAACTCAAAAACTCAGACCTCCCAAATTTAAAGACCCAATCCATAAATGAGTAGCTAAAATGAATACATCTCAGAGGAAGAAATACAAACTGCAAATAAATATATGAAAAACTGTCCTTCATCACTGGTCACTCAATAGATCCCAACTAAAACAATACTTGGATTCCAACTCACCCAAGAAAGAATGGCTATTATCTAGAAATCAACAAGTAATAGATGCTGGTGGGGCTGCAAGGAAAAAGGAACCCTTCTCCACTGTTGGTGGGAGTGTAGACTGGCACAACCACTGTGGAAATCAGTGTGGAGATTTATCAAAAAACTAAGGTTAGAGGTCCCGATTGATTCATCCATTCCTCTTCTCGGTAGGTTCCCAGAAGATTTAAAAAGCATCATACCACAGTGATATATGCACAACCCAGATTTATAGCAGAACAATTTGTAATAGCTAGAGCATCAAAACAATCCAGATGCACAGTGAGCATGGAATGAATAAAAAGATCTGATCTTTTTATAAAATGGAGTACTACTCAGCTATAAGGAAGGATAAACTAGAGACTTTTATAGCAAAATGGATGTAACTCACGACCATACTCATAAGTAAAATAAATTCAACTCATATATGTACGTGTCATGGTTTATGTCGGTGGTCCCCAGGCCTCATGTATTTGCATTGTGCGTTTGTGATTGGTTCATTGTCTAGTGTTTGGATTGGTGGTGTCAGTGCTACACCCTCCTAGGGGTGGAGCCAGGATGTGATGTAATGGCAGGAAGGAGTGTCTTTCTCTTGCTGGTTTCCAGCTTGCTGTTTGCAGCTGTCATGAACTGTGACCCCGCCATGCCACCCTGCCTTGGAGCCAACTGAGTATGGACTGAAACCTCCAAAAACTGTAAGAAATAACCCTTTCCTTTCCCAACTTTGGGCATCAGGTATTTTGTCTCAGCGACTAGTGAAAAGTAACTAAGACAGTACATATTGTATTGTCTGTCTAATGTGAGAAGCTGAAAGAGTACATAAGATCCACAATGTACAATAGATATTGTGACATGGGAAGAAACTGTTCAAAAGGAAAGAGAAACTGGAATGTTGGAAAGGAGAAAAGAAGGAAGAGAAAAGCAAAAAAAAAAAAAAACGACTGTATATCTCTATATGATAGTTAATATAGTTATACACTGGGGTTTTTTTTTAGTTCATTAAAATGAAAGGTTTGTGTTAATATTGTTTGGAATATTAAATGCCTATATCTTGTACTATGAACAACTAATTTAAAAATAACAATATGCAATATATTAAGCATTGTTACTCTCCTATTCTCTTGTTTTGAAATTTTATTTTTTTCTCTTTAAAATAAAATTTAAAAATAAAAAATGTGCTTAATTATTGACTTCACACATATAAATATTTTGCTAGATAGCACCACATGATTCTAAGAAGAAATGTCAAAGGTGTGTCATTAATACTAGAAACTTCCCATGTTAAATATATTTTCTTCAACATTTAGAGTTCAAATATTTTGAAATTTTCACTTATCTGAAAAACCAAAAAATTATGTTGTGTTTTAAATGTGCTTATATTAGAAATATCAGCATTTTTCACAATGACGGGTTTTTCTATGAAGTATTTTGTCAATATCATTTCCATCATTTCTACTAAATTATATGCTACTTAAATTATGTGCTGTTATTTATAAAGATAACTTAACTATTGTGGATTTAAATCTTCTGTGTCCTTCATGTGTTGCAAATATTTTTCTCTGTTTTGCATATACAAATATAACCATAATTTACATGGTCCATTCTGTCAGTATTATCTTACCTTTTGGTAAGGATTTCATACATTTATAAAATTGTACTTCAGTGTATACTGAAGTATACACTTGTATAATAATTGTAAAGTAAATCTGTGTCGTATATAACTTTCTCATAATATATTTTTGTGTATTTTCTTTTATTCTTATTTTAAAGTTAGGTAAGCTATACATCCAAAATAATAAAGAACAAGAATTTTGTATTAATTTTAAAGTGTCAAAAGTTAAAATATTTAAAATATAAAATGTTTAAAAATTAATTTTGTGTTTTTAATTATTTTAAGAGAGGAAAGTAAAAATAGAAAGGATGATACATTTTCAAAACCAAATAATATAAAATTAAGAATGGTTAATATATTGGGTATTGTCTTCAAAGTAGTTTCTCAGATTATAAGAAATAATTATGCAAAATTAATCAACAAATATAAGCACAGTATCATAGTTACTTTTGGGACAAAATACCTGACACCCACAATGAGGAAGGAAGTTTATTTATTACAGTGTTAGATGTTTCAGTCCGTACTCGGCTGGCTCCAAGGCAGGGTGGCATGACGGGCTGCCATTCATGGCCAGCTGCAAATAGCAAGGCACAAACCGGCAAGAAGACAGACACACCTCCTTTCGGCCTTTACATCATATCGTGGCTCTACCCCTAGGCGTGTGTGGAACTCACACCACCAATCCAAGTGCCACATTTGGTCGAGTCTACAATTCATGAGGCTTAGGGACCACTGACATAAACCATGACACACAGTTTCAATGAACTGAAAGAAGTTAGTAGTATGATTATATTAGCTATCATATGTATATATATATTTTTCTGTTTTCTTTTTTTATATCTTTTCCCCATCCCAGTTCTTTCCTTGTGAGTAGTTTCTTTTCCTTTCTCAGTGTCTATTGCAGATTTTGTATCTTATTTACTCTTTTAAAGTTTCTTACACTAGGGAGACAAGACGTGCTTACACATGCGAACTTGATTTATCTCACTTATGAGTATGGTCTCTAGTTGCATCCATTTACTTACAAAAGCCTTGATTTTATACTTCTTTATTGCTGAATGGAGTACTATTACAATTCTGTGTTTATCTTTCAGATGCATTTATTTTTGTCTTGCCATCCTTCTTTTTCTTTGTTCAACTGGCAATTTGTAGCAGAAATTCTGTGCATACTCAGTAGGAGATTTTTATCTTATTTCTTCACCGTGGAGGTGTTAACTGGTGCCTGGCTTCCTGTTTCATGCTCTCCCATGCCTCTCCTTTCTCTCATTACCACCGCCCTCTGCTGGTAGCAGCCCCTGCACAGGTGTCTTTCAGCTTTCCAAGATGAGGGCTGGTAAAGAGGAAGCGTTTTAAAAATGTGAGCTCCTTCCTTGAAACTTTTTATATTTTACTGGATCAAACCTGGGATTCTCCTGTATTCCTCTCACTGTGGGTCAAAGCCATATGGCAGGGCCACCCTGCTGCACGGCGGTTGAGTGTTGGTAATGCTAAGCTGGAGTGCTTCCACTCCCAAAGTTTCCTCTGAAACAGATTGTACTGTGCTTCCCTAGACTGCTAAAGCCTGTATCTTACTGTTATTTTTGATCCTTTTTGCTTGTGATTGATTTATTATACTAATATTTATGATTTATTTCCATAGTTCTACTTAGCATTAAAATGTGTGGTGATAAACTTTTGTTTGGTGGGATTTCTGCATCCTATAACTAGTAGAATGTAATATTATCATATATTGATTTCTCAAAAATTCTAATTTTAGTTCTTTTTTAACTTAAATTATTTTTAGAACAAATTGTTTCACTCTGTTTCACATTGTTCATTTGGGGCTAATTCTTTTATCATTTATTTGCCTTTTTATTGTCTTAACGTTAAAGAATATGGAACAGGAGACTTCTGCTTTTAGGACTAATTAGGATTTCTTGTCACTATTTCTTAGAAAACGGTTTGCATTGATATAAGACAAAAATTTTCTTTCAGTTATTGTATCTGTAAATATAAAAATAAATTTTACCAATGCAAAATGATATGTTGGATAATTTATTTATTTATTTATTTTGTATTGGGGATTGAACTCAGGACTTTGTACTTTCTAGGCAGGTATTGTACCACTGAGCTACGTTCTCAGCCAAATAATATATAATTTAAATTAGTAAATGTGTAAAATTCTTATAATATTAAAATTTAAGGTATCATTTTTTTCTAATTAAATACACATGAGTTATTTTGACTCAAAACTTTTGTGTCATTAGTGGAAGAAAATTTATGATAATATTTTCATTGTATATTAAAACTTTAATCAACTTGAGTTTTCAAAATTAATGTGTGCCCTAACATTCTATATTATCTGATTTGATATCACTGTCTCTGGCTTGTATATTTGTTATTTTTATGACATTTATCTATTGTATGTTTTGTCACAGATATTCTGCTTTTATTGTTTTTGGCTACAGACATATATGTAACTCATGTTACCTGTAAGCAAACAAAAAAAGTGAAAGCAGAAGTTGAGATTATAGCACAGGTTTACCTAACTCCATAGTAAAACCCGGATGCAGTGTGCTGGTGGGTAAGAGATAGACGATTTTTGGGTAGATAGTGTCTTAGTTACTTTCTGCCACTGAGGCACAATACCTGACACTCAGAGTGAGAGGCAGAGAGGTTCCTGTTGGCTCTCAGGTTCAGAGGTCTCGGTCCAGTGTGTCCAAAGGAAACGAGGCATGGTGGAAGAGCCTGACGGAGGAGAGCTGCTCACATAGTACTTGTTTGGAAGCCAAGACAAAAGGAAGGAGCCAGGGTGGGAGATGTTGCCACCCAGAACTACTCCGCTGATGGGCATAATGTGCCCATGAGCTAATCACCTTCCAAACACATGAGAGTTTTGGGAGACACTCCAGATTCAAACCATAACATAGTCATAACATAGGTAGATGATTGCTGGGTAGATGATAGATAGAAGATAGATAGATATAACTGGTTCTTCTGACACTATTATCCTCCAATATAGATCATTTTGTGGAATAAGGCACATTGTTACCCAAAAGCCACTTAGGATAGAATATCTCAATATATTATGTTGCATAGTCTATCAAAAACTGTTGAAATTGTGTTCATTCTTAAATAATAGGTTTATATTACTCTTATATTGCTTTTTTCATGATTTCATTTTTATTTGTTTCCAAATATAAGAAGTCAAAACTTTGTTTTTTTTTTTTTGGTACTGGAGATCAAACTCACAACCTCATGCTTACTTGGCAAGTGCGTGAGCCACTCAGCTCAATGCCCAGCGCAAGAAGACAGATTCTTAAACCAATTATCATAAATAAGATCATTCAAAGCAATTCGTTGTGTAAAACAATGCTTTCTCCCCTTTAGTTTTTCTGCTGAAGTTACCTCAGAGAAAATTGGATGTCATGTACTAGGTTGGAAAATGTCATCTCTAGAAGAGCAACATGCAGGGAAGTTCCTAGTTTGTCTACAAGTCAATTTACAGTAAATGCTTGTATTATGTTCATATAAAAGGCACATAGAGCTGAAATTTAGCTGCTATTTTTACTGAGTTTCATTTAGCTATTCCACAAATAAGTACAAAGGACAGTATCGCACAGGAAACTTTGGACAGTTGAGGTAGCAGGCATCATTTATCTTTTGTAGATTCAACTATTTAGGCCTAAAAGTGTTTGCCTTTTGTCTTAATTCTGCCTAAGACTTTCTCCTCTAGTTTTGCTGCATTGAGTTCCAGAAGAACTCCTGTTTAGTATACAGATTTTTGCTAATCGCATGGCCTAAGCATAGCTGGGTTTACTAAATAAATGGTAAACGTAGCACATGGGGCCCGACCAGAAGAGGGCGCCCTTCCCTTGGCTCTCTTCCTCCTTTGTGGCTCATTGGCCACCCACCTAAGCAGCTGGGCTGCACCACTCCCTTTGGCCCCGATGCTTCTGTCTTGGACCTAGTCAAACACAAACTCTCATCCTTTGAGTTAAAACTCGAATTCATGCAATGAGAAATGAAATGGGTGAAACACTACAGATCCTGTGGAAATTCTGAAGAACATGAATAAACATCATATTATCTTCCTAGTATAAAGAACTGAAAGAGTAACTAAATTTCAAAGTGTCAGTAACTATTGTGAAAGTGAAAAAGAGAAACTGCTCTAAGGAAGGAACAAATGGAATGGGAGACACGAGAAAAAAAGAAATTAAAAGATTATAGATAGATAGATAATAATCTTATTAGTTGGCTGGGGATTTAGCTCAGCAGCATAAGCACCTGCCTTGCAAGTGCACCATCGTGAGTTCAATTCCAGGTACCTAAATAAATAAATTAATTAATAATGATAATTTTACTAGTAATATCTGTTAGTTCATCAAAAATAACCATATGTGCTTTCATTATTTGATTAGTTTTTCATGCCTGTATCTTGTTTTCTGAGCAACTGCTTTGAAGATAACAATACACAATATATTAACCATTGTTAACCTATTGTTTTGAAATTCTGAATCATCATTTTTACTCTTTTTTGTTTTAAAATATAAAAAATTAACTGATCTACCTACCTACTTTAAGAGTTAGATAAATTCTCTGAAATGTGAGATGAATCAGTAAACTACATTTACGTTTGTTCACATATACCTTGTAAAGCAGTACTTTTTATTATATATGTTCTGTATGTATAAAATAAATATCCATGTGGCAGATTCTCATGTATTTCATATTTCTTTTCAAAGTAACCATAACTTGTCATAACTTAATGGAATGCAGAGTATTTTAAAGATAGAAATTTAAAAGTTATAAAATATTTATACTCATCTATAACTACTTAGTCTTATTAAGATTTAGACATCTTAATTAACTTAACAGCCAGGCTTCCCATAATGTTCTGGAAGTTCTGTTCTAGAATTTAGTCCACACACTCACATTTTACATTGGATATCAACATGCAAATGTTGTAAGACAGGGCACATGGCTATACTTTACAAGTTTCTCTGAAGAACTACTGAGGTCACCTATGATAATAAAAATACACTATGGGAGGAAAGGAAACAGAAATAATGATTACATCTAGCTACCTATCTTTAGGGCTTTCAGGCACCGATTCTAAAAAAATTCACCAAAACTGTCTTATATTCATGCAGTGAGTCAACTTGCCTGGAGTAAGAGTAAATGGTCTGACAATTTAATGTATGCTTAGTTCTCCACAGATCCATTGTAGTTTTGTACATTAAGAATAATTTAATTACAGATTTTGTGTTTTTAAGAATAAGAAGACAGTCCCAAAAGTTATGGCCATGATGGCTACATTTGAGTTATGTAATATTTTTAGAAGTAATTATGGAGATTTCATTTACCTAGCCTAATAAATACTCCAAGATATTAATGTCTTTATTATCATTAATCCCTCAGTCTAATGCTTACACATCCCTTACATATTTGTTTAATACATAATTAATGAATGTACTATTCTTCAAACTTAAAAGTAGGTATTTCCATGTTCCTTTTAAAGCCAAGTTGTGTTACACTTTTTTAGGAGAATGCTGTAAATCCAAAAAGATGATTTCCCCTACTTTCTAAGTAGCTAAGAGGTCAAAGCTCATCACATGCTTTGGTTATATTTTGAGGTTATGACTAAAAGTATTATGTGGCACCTATTCCCTTGTTTCATAATAAACTATCTTCCACTGTATGTACCTCAGTTTGCAGTTAATATAAGAGAATGAAACTCCCAACCTACCATATGTTTGGTAGGAGTTCATGTCCTTTAAAATCAAAGAATGAATTTTAGGAACAATGGAGGTTAAAAGCAGAATATATTTATTGAGAGAAAGAAAGCTTCTATCCAGGGCAAGGAGCAAGATGCAACAGTGTTTCCTGAGATCCGCACCATGTTGGAACTTAGGGCGCTGAGCAAACCAGTAACAACAAGAAAACAAAAAGGAAAAAAAAAATATATATATATATAGTAGTTGTGCTGTTTATTTGTTTATTTTGGGGGTGTCTGGGGGGATGGTATCACTCACAACCTTGCGCTTGCCAGGCAGGGACTTATGTAACTGAGCTCAATCCGCGTTTTCTACATGCTGTGTTGAATTTTTAAACAGGTATCTCATATCATGTTGCTCTGCTGAACACAAAGAAATGCAGCATAGATGTATAATATCATAAATGTTTTTTCCAGTTTCATTATAATAATTTTGATGTAAATGTACTTGCAAAAATATAAAGCAGCTGAAATTGTTGTGGTCACCAGGACAGGACCGTGTAGAGTGTAGCTTGCTTCGCGATGCTGGCCCAAGCCCAATTCAACACTGCGTCTTGATGCGGGTAGGGACCAAAGCCAGCACCCACACAGCAGCTGGGTCTCCAAGTCCCATCGCGTCTCCTTTCTCTCCCCCTGGCACAGACGGTCTGTACTTTCCTATGGAACCAAATTCCGCTTATTAGACCCCTTCAGCTGAGGGGACTGTTTAGTAGCCACTCACCTCAAGCTCCAAGTTAGAAATACAGGAAAACTTGGCTCACAAGGTTTGGGCTAAGTGTCCACTGTTCCTTCAATTAGTTATAATCGAATTTTGCACATTTATATTTTAACTTCTTTGTGAAACATCTCACATCTGTTTTTTTCTTATGGAAAAGATATAAAACAATTTCATAACAAAACGATAGGAGAATAAAACTAGTTAATGCATTGCATATTGTTATCTTTTAAGTAGTTGTTCAGAATACAAGATATGGGAATAAAAATTTCTCCAATTCATATCAGCACAAACCTTCCTTTTCAACGAACTAAGAGAGAATAACAATGTAAATGACTTGCATTTCTTCCCCTCCTGTCTTTTTCCCTTTCCCCCATCTTAGTTCCTTTTCCCTTTGAACAATTTCTTCCCATTTCACAATATCACATGTATGTTTTAGACCTTATTTACTCTGTTTGTCACACCAGGGGAGCAATACAATGTTTACATGTGTTAGTGTGATTTATTTCACTTACCATTGTGGTTTTATATGGCATCCATTTACCTATAAAAGTCTTGTTTGTTTATCCTTATGGCTGAGTAGTATTCCACTGTATAAACATACCACATCTTTTTTATCCATTCCTCAGTTGATGGACATCTGTTCTTTTTTAACTTACATTCTGCACACCAGTTCTTTTTCTGTTAACACAAACAAAGCATAATGAAGCAACAACATGAAAACGAATCTATTTTATAAACCATTGTTCAGGTTTTAGATACTGGCATTGCTCCAAGTTTCCACACGCATCCATTTTCCTATAAATGTCTCATATTTGTCATTTTGTGTGATTGAGTAGTATTCCATTATATACAGATAGTATGTTTATTTTTTTTTATTTAAAAGAGAATAAAACAAAAGGGGGCAGTACAGAGCAGATCAGAAGAGGACAACATAGGCAACACAGTACTTTACATTAAGTCAACTGGACATCAACAGTATCTAACACCATATCTCTTACTCTGCTATAGTTGAGCAGAGTTTCAATTACAATAATATCAAACATAACACAACAGCATAAAGCCATGCATATAGTGAAAGAATTCCAGGGCTTTCTGAACCGAATAACAGAAAATGATCAATGGGTATTATAATATCTCATTTTTGATAAAAAAGAAAAAAATTTGTTTGAACTATCACACATATTCAAATACCAATAAGACACAATGTGGTAGATAGAACCAATGGTAACAGAACAAAAAAAAGCATGGTAGGACTTCTAAGAAGGATAATATTAAATCAGCAATAGCTGTCATAATGTTTTCTTCAAAACAGCTGTGCATATCATTACGTATGATATAGTCAAACAAAACAGGATAACACCATTCCAACTGATGATTTAAAACTTTGAAAGACTTCGAAGCTATGAGATGGGGCCTCATGCTTACCATAAAGTCTTATATACTCTCATCAAATCTCATATGAGGGAGATTATATGGTATTTACCCTTGTGAGTTTGGTTTATTTCACTTAAGAGAATGGTCTCAAGTCGTGTCCATTTATTTATAAATATCTCGATGTGATCATTCTTTATAGCTGAGTAGTACTCCATTGTATAAAAATGCCACAACGTTTTTATCCATTCCTCAGTTGATGGGCACTTAGGTTGTTTCCAAGATCTGG
>PVJX010015154.1:0-43239 GCA_004027295.1 Dolichotis patagonum
CTTCCCTCCCCTCCCTTCTCTCCTCCACTCCCCTCCCCGCCCCTCTCCAGTGGTAGTTTCAGCCAGTGCCCCTGGTCCTGAACCTGGGCAGATGCTCTGTTAATTTATGGAATTTGGACATCTTGGGAGCCCTTTAGATTAAGAAGCAGCAAGCCGATACAAAATCAAGCAGGCACAGAAATAATGAGCTGCTCCTTAGCTAGAGGAATGGTGGACGCTGCAGCAGATCAGCGGCTGAGAGCCAAGCTCCGTGATTGTCTTTAGGATTTGTCTTTAGGATGGGATGTCAAGCTGTGATCTCAGGTCACGACTGCAGGGCTACAGTAAGGAAGAATTAGAATCGAGCATAAATTATTAGGGTTATGACCTAGCAAAAGCTGCACCACCATGGACGCACTCGGAGATTGAGTTTTGCCTTATTAAGTAAGTATTTTTGAAGATCAATAAAAATTGATACTAATGCTTCAAGAGGGGGTAGGGAGAGACACCCAGACTGTAATTTCTAGATATGCTGAGTGGGCAGCTCCATGGAGCGGAGGAATGACCACAGCCCTGCCAAAGGTGGGAGACTCGTCGTTTACCACAGCCAAGAGGCACCGTGGTCTGAGGCCTTTCTCCAGTTGGTTCGGAAGCAACATAACAAAAAATGTATTCCTGTCTTGGATAGTAGGGTACTGGTCCGTCAGCTCTGCCCTTGTTGGGACACAGTGTCTGACATCCACAACTTGAAGAAGGACAGGCTTATTTAGCTCACAGTTCAGGGGATTCAGTCCAGGGCCAGCCAGTTCCAGTGCAGGAATTTCATGGCAGAGGTGTGAGGGGGGCAAAGCTATTCATTTCACGTAGACCAGGAAGCAGATCCAGGGAACAGCACCAGACAGGAGGGGAGGGACCAAGTGTAGACCCCAAAGTGACCTCTGTGACCACCCAGACACACTCAGAAGTGTGCTCTGTTAGTCCCTCTGGTATCCCAAGCCAATCAAGTTGACACCGTGCAGTGAAGCTTTACCATCACAGTGAGAGTCCTTTTAGCAGACTTAGTTTTAGGTGCTTTGAAAACTTACTCTCTAAATTTTATAAATTAAAAAGGAAGTTAGATGGCTTTATTTTTAATTAGTCCATGTTTGCAATATGTAATGTCTGCATTCCTCGTGTGGAGCTGGTGCATGGACAGAACACGTCGTAACTCTTTTTTGATGCCTTTCCCTCTCTTTTCATCCCCTCTCTCCATCTCTGGATACCTTATCTGTTTGAGGAGTATCTCCCTGCCTCCTATTATTTACCTTTTATTTTTTCTTTAATTTACTTATAATTTGGATATTTCATATAAGAGAGTCCATGCGATAACGAAATTTAGGTACCTGGTTTACTAACCTTAACATTATGGTTTCATGACACATCCCTTTTCCTACAAACAACTCCAAGTTTGTGCTTCTTTATGACAGTGTAGTTCTCCATTATGTGTACGTACCACATTTTCTTAATCTATTCATCTCTTGATGGATACATACTTTCCATTTTTATTTCTTCTTTTGAGAAATGTTTATTTAAATCATTAGGCCATTTTTAGATTAGACGAGGGCATTTTCATGATAGCATTTTCTCAAGTTTCTTATAAATTCTGGGGATTAAGCCCTTTGTTGGATGAATGATTCAGAAATATTTTTCCTTTCTGTTGATTTCTCTTCAGGTAATTGATTGTTTGCTGTACAGAAGCCCCTTAATTTCTCCACTCTTGCTTCTGTTGTGTGTAATTTTGATGTCTTATCCAAAGTATCATTGCCTGTGCTGTAGTGCTTTCCTGTCTTCTGTGAGTAGCTGGAGTCTGAGGTCTAACATTCTAGGTCTTTATTTCTTTCGGAGTGGATTTTTGCATAGACGAGAAAGGCAGGGATCAACTTCTGATTCCCTGCATATAGTTATTTAGTTCTTCAAACACCATCACTGTAGGAGGTACCTTTTTTTCCCAAAGCCTTTTTTTGACACCCTTGTCAACAATAGCTGGATTTTTTCCTTGTATCTTTATGCTGTTCCATTGATTCATGTGTCCTTAATATTTTATCATAGTGGCTTCAATTTTGGTGTCAAGATAATGTTGGCTTCATTCAAAGAATGTAGAACTGTTCCCCTCTGTAGTATTTTCTGGAATAGTTGGAGGAGAATCTGAGTTAGTTCTCTAAATGAAGTTTCTTAGGGAATCTCTCTCACCCTAGACTTTTCTTTTAGGGACTCTTTGTATTACCGACTCAATCAATTAGTTCTTGTTCTGTTTCTTCATGTTTCTATTTTGGGAAGTACATATATCCAGAAATTCAACCATTTCTTTAAAGTTTTCCAGCTGGGGCATTTATCTGCTCACGATGATCCATTATAATCCATGCAATCAATTGCAATATCTCCTTTTTTGTTCAATGATTTTATTTCTTTTGGTCTTCCTTTTCTGGTTTAGTCTAGCTAACACTAGACTAACTGATTTTATATTAGCCAAAGGCCCATTCTGTGTTTCATAAGTCATTTATATATATATATATATATATATATATATATATATATATATATATATATATATATATTTAGCCTTCCTTTCACTTATTGCTGCTCTGAAGTTTGCTTTTTCTGCTAATTTTGAGTTTTGTTTCCTTTTGCTTGTCTAGTTCACTGAGTTGCATCATTGGGTTGCTGACTTGAAGTTTTTCATTTTTCTCTTATATTTTCATTCAGTTGCTAAAATCTCACCTGTTAGTACTGCTTCCACAGATTCCCAGGAGTTTCAGGATGTTGTTTTTCCATTTTCACTTGAGAGATTTTTACCTTTCTCATTTGATTTCTTCCATGACCCTTTGGTCATCCCATAGCATATTGTCAACTTTCCATGTTTTCAGAATTTCCAAACTTTCTTTTGTTGTCAATTTCTAATTTTAGTCCACTGTACTGCAAAAAGATACATGCTATGAATTTGATTTCCTTAATGCATTGAGACCTGTCTTGTGGGTTACCATGTAGCCTATTTGAGAGAACATGTCCAGTGCTGCTGTGAAGAATGTGCGCTCTCCAGCTCTGGATGAAATGTTTCTACAAATATCAAAGTTCGTTTGATCTACAGTGCAGTTGAACTCTGATGCCTCTCTGTTGGTTTTCCTGTCTGAATGACCTATTGATGAAAGTGAGAGTCCATTCCTCTACGGTTTCTCTCTCTCTATTTAGACCTCATCATATTTGCTTTTATCCGATGAGTGCTTTGGTCACAGGAGCATATATCTTTACAATTGCAATATCTTATCACTAGTTATATGACAACTGTCTTTGTGTCTTTTATGGTTTTGTCCTTAGTCTGTTTCCTCTGTTATAAGCACAGATTCTTGGGCTTCTGTTTTGTTGAAGTTGCATGGGAGTCCTGGGGGCAGGGAGAACACTAAGTAAACAGGAGAGGATGGTTCTAGGCTCAGCTATAGGCAGAGTTGGGCTTGGAGCAGAGACGGTTGACTTTGGAGCAAGGCTCGGATGAAGAGAGTGGCAGGAAACTTGGCAATACAAGGGGTGCCCGGAGCAGGTACCTGGGACTCACCTGAAACACAGACGTGGTAGTTAAGGGCAGCCACTTGACCTGCACACAAGAAACTGCCCAGAACTCAGGCATCCTGGTGTAAACCGTATGCAAACACCTCTGTCTGTAGCATGCCTCCTGGGCTCCCTGTTGAGTTGAATGTCTACCTGGGAGAACCAGCCCCAATTAGTGTAAATACACTCTACCAAAATTAAGTAAATATCAAAACACATTTCTGCTCCTGCCTTCTTCCCTTTCCTTTCATTACTCAACTGACACTGTACGGAGTCCGAAGTGACAAATCTGAGACTTCTCTTAACTTTCTCTTTGTATGAGGGAAGCCAAGATCCATGAAGGATGATTCAGCTTCCTTATGGGTCATCCGTTTCAAAAGAGATGGACGAGGGGCTGAGGCAGAGCTGGAGATGGTGTGGAGAAACATCTTTGAGAAACAAAAATTACAAGTTATAGCCAAGCACCTGTGAATTAAGGATTTCAATCATGCTTCTGTTTCTTTGCTATTTATACCCACCTTGCCTCTGTTGAGTATCGATTATGTGGACAAATCAGGTGTAAAGGCAGTCTCAGGAATGCCAAATATCACAAAATGGAACAAAATAATAGCTAGAGATGCAGTGTGTGCCCCATTAAGCAGAGAAGAGGGGTCCTATGTTGCGCGCTAACATGGAATGGGGAAACTATGGGAGAATTTTATTATGTACAAAGACACAGCATAAGAGGGACCCAGGAGGGGTGCAGTTCCATTTGGACTGAGAGACAGAGAAGATGTCCCTTCACAGAGCATAGAACAAGCAGGCTTCCTGTGCAAGAGACAGCTGAGCTGAACTAGGAAGAGGAGAGAGAGTTTCACAACAGTAAAGGCTTTCAGTTCATTCTGAGTGACATGGGAGGACTTAGGAGGCTTGAGTGGAAGAGTGTCCATGTGTCCTTAAGCTTCTTCTCTGCTCCATGCAGCCTCCGCTGAAGGAAATCGAATGGTTGCCTACCACTCACCGAGGCAGGTAACATCCCCTCCTGAGTCCTCTTACCTCTCATTCTCACCTGAGACCCATGTCCTTAATTACGTGCCTGTCTGCCTTCTACAGCAGAGATGCTAAAGCGAAGAGAAAAATCTCAGCATCCTCAATGCCCACAGTCCTGTAGCTCGGTGAATATTTGCCATTTGTCAAGAGCCAAGTGTGGGAGCCAGGGATATAGCTCAGCAGCAAAAGCAGCATCCTGGCAAGCGCAAGGTCCTGAGTTTGATTCCTATTACAAAAAAAAAAAAAAAAAGCCAAGTATGACACAGAATCCTTGTAAAGTATTTGCATATAAATGCTTGGAGAATTTGGTTTTGTCTGCTTGTATAGATGGAGGAGCTGAATGCCAGGGTGTAAACATGGCCTATGTATTGGTGTGTGAATATGTGTGATTGGAGGGAAGAGTAGGGTCAAGCATAGTTTAGCTCTTGGCTATGGAAATAGGAAGCGTGTCCTGACTGAGATTAGACCCTCTGTGTCTGAAAAGGGACCTGTGTTCTTGGTAGAACCCTTTGAGAATTCAGCACTTGGAGGTGAGGGCAAAGGCAACCCATCCACACCGTGCGTGGGAATGTAAACTAATACGAAAACCATGGAAATTGATGTGGAGCTCTTCAAAAACCTAAAGCTAGAAATCCTATCCAACCCAGCTAGTTTCCTTCTATACATCTTCCCAAAAGAGCTAAAGGCACCATATTACAGTGACCCATGCACAGCTATGTTGATAGCAGTGCAATTCATAGTAGGTAAATTTTAGAAGTGGCCTGTATGCCCATCACCAGATAAACGGGTAAAGAGAATGTGATATTCATACACAGTGGAGTCATATTCTGACATAAAGATGGATAAACTTGAATCATTTGTAAGAAAATGGATGTACCTTGAGACCATCGTGTTAAGTGAAACAAATCAGACACATAAGCTTCGATACTGCATGGCTTCTTCTTGATGAGAAACCCAAATTATAAGTAAAATGCAAAATAAAAGATAGTAGGCCATGGAGTGCTGCAGCTTTCTCAACTGTGAGGAGACGGAAGGAGAAAAAGGGGATGAATAGAGAAATAAGATCTTCTGTGTCCATGCACCAACTCCCCACGAGGAATGTAAAGATCATGGACTGTAAACACGGGCTAACAATAATTTTAAAAATGTTCAAGACAGTGGTGCTTTGACCTGTCTGCCATTAGCTCGTCCGGGGTAAGAAGGGGGTTTATAAACCCCTCAGGCCCTGTCCCTCCCCAACATCTAGTGTGGGCAGAGACCTTCAGACCTTGTCCCAGCACAGTGTGAAAGCTGCAGGGTGAACTCTGGGTCTCCAAGTTGACACGGAATGGAGGCATCGGAAGCCATGTGGCCAAGCGAGTTAGGGGTCCCACAGGGCCACTGCCAGTGGGTTGTGAGTTCCCGCAGGTGCTGACTCATCAGCCATTGAACGTTGGGACAGGATGTGTCCCCGGGTCTCCTGACTGTACCTGGGCTTCCCATGAGCTCTGCCACCTAAGGAGACTGAAACTTGGTATCTGCCACAACAGAACTTGGGCTGAGTCCAGCACGATGCCACATGCCTGTTATCCCAGCACTCAGGAGGCTGAGGCAGGAGGATCACTGTGAGTTGGAGGCCAGCCTGAAATACATGGTGAGATATCGTCTCAAAAAAAGAAAAAGAAGATGAAGAGGAGGAGGAGGAGGAGGAGGAGGAAAAGGAGGAGGAGGAGGAGAGGAGGAGGAGGAGGAGGAGAAAGAAGAAGAAGAAGAAGAAGAAGAAGAAGAAGAAGAAGAAGAAGAAGAAGAAGAAGAGGAGGAGGAGGAGGAGCAAGAGGAGAGGAGGAGGAGAAGAGGAAGAGAAGGAGGAGTTGGAGAAGAAGGAGGAGAAGGAGGAGAAGAAGGAGAAGGAGGAGAAGAAAAGTTAGGACTTGAAAACCAGATGAGCCTTGAGGTAATGAACAGCAGAGGCGCTGATCTTTTACCCATGCGGGGCGGGCTCAAGGTGAGCGGCGTACCCTTTGCATCTGAGGAACACGGAGAGTTTCTGTGCTCCAGGTGTCTGCGCCACAATCTCAGTGCAGCCTGGAGTGACAGCGAGGTCATCTCATGGACAGCTGGGGCTGCGCCCCGTGGGAGCAGAGGAGACTTTCAGAAGTCACGGTGGAGCTGGGAGCAGGGGTACTGGGATGAGGTGAATCCTGGAAGCTTGAGAGAGGGGTTTGGAGAGTCCCCACAGACAAGGCAAGGTGGTGTAAGGACAGGCTGTAGGTGACCTTCTGCCTGTCCTCGTAAGTGGCTTTGGGGCTGTGACCATCAGTGATGACTGACAGTGTGACCTGAGTGGGAGACACCTTGCAGATGTGGAAAAACACTTCCTGATGTGGGTGGTTCAAGAGATGATTGGCATGCGGGCCAGCCAACTGAGGGAAAGACCCACCTGCCTGTGGGCACCACCAACCAATGAGCTTGCAACCTGAATGGAAAGCGGGGAGAAGGAGGAAGTCGGCACCCTTCATGGATTTTGTGTTTGCTGTTGAATCTAAGAACTGTCTGCCTAATTCTGATATGGGTAAATTCTGAATACATTTTCTCTGAAAACTTTTGTAATGATACGTTGACCTATAAGCCACTGTGGGCTAATTTTTTATAAGATGGTAAGTCTAGGTGGACGAGTCATTGTTTTGCTTGTAGGTGTCTAAATGTTCTGCAGTTGACTTGTTAAACCTGTGTTTTGCAGACAGTCACATTGTTTAATGACCTATCTTATCTAGTAGCTTTCTAGTTGTCTAGTGATTTTGAAGATACAATCTGAGTGCATTTTCTAATGCTTGGACCGTTAAACTGCTAGGTACCTTTATGTTATCGTTTATTTGCTTTTCTGAAAAAAAAATGTCAAGCGCCTGTTGACCTTTTAAAAATGTTGTTAGTCTTTATTTTATTACATTTCAATGAATGTGACATATATCCATTTTAATTTCTGAAATTTGTATTATTTACCTAGCTTAGTGCAATTTGAAAGTGCACTACAAGTATTTGAACCAAAAGTGCTCTGTATTAGCTGTGTGCTATAAATTGCAGTAAATATTTATTTAGTTACCTTTTTAATAAAATCACATGTGTATTCTTGCATTGAAAAGGGACATCAGCCAGTATCTTTACATTGTGATGGGAAGACAATGGTTGACATTTTTTCAATTACATGGAAGTTATTTAAGATAATATACATTATGAAAAGTAGGAGAAAAAGTCATTGAAGTACAGCTCTCTTGCTTTAGACGTATCAATGAGACCCACCTCTCCCCTGGAAAACTAAGATCATGATTCCCAATATAAAATTGCTGACCAGTGTCTGTCTCCCTGTGAGTTAGAGGCCAGTAGACTTCTCTCTGTGGACTCACACATTCATCTTCTTTCTGTGTGAGGTGCATGTCTATCAAATACCTGCTGCATCTGTGTCCAATCAAAATCACATCATTGAAATCAACTTTGTGCATGTTTGTGATGAAAAGAAATATTTGGTCACTACCGTGTTAAAGATGGACACACTAAATACAAAACCAAGTTTCAAATGTATGGAATTAAAGAATGGCCCAATAACTACCCATCTTGAGGAAAATCAGAAATTTCTGGAGAGATATACACTGCATTTTTAAGTGGTATGAAAATCTTGTTTTTTATTAAATAAGAACCAAGTGAAACAGTTTTTAAAAAGACCATTCTGTCTGATTATATACATGAGAATGATTGCATATGCATTGTGTTTTGATTCTTGCAACTCTGACCTTTAATTTTGTTCTTAGGAGGCACAATAGTAAATTTTTGATTTAGACTATATACCTACTATTTCAAAAATTCTGAAGTCATCTATCTTTTTAACCACAATGGCAAAAAGACAATTTCTATGTTAAGATTCATGTTACATTCTCCTTGTGTGTATGTACATGTGTGCCCTTTTATATTTAATCTGTCCCTGAATTCCGAGTGTATCTCTATGCAGGGATCTAAATTCCATTCAGTATCTCTGATGGAACAGTGGAGAATTATGCATTCTGTTATTTTTTTTATGCTACACAAAGAGAAAAGGATATAGTGAAAGAATGACAGTCCTAACACAAAACCTCCCTCAGACAAATGCCCTCTGCTTCTGAGCTTTGCAGTTCTGTAGTGAATCTGCCCAGCGTGATATGGAAGGGCGCTTTCTGTAAATAATTACTTCTCTTCCTTGTCCTCCTGATGTTGTCTGTGCACATATTCAGCCTCCCTGGATGTTATAAGAAGATAAGCTCAGGCCTCTGAGATTTCAGCATACACTCTTAACCACTTACAAAAGCAAAAGCTTCCTTAACATAGTAGGAGATGGCAGAAAAAAACAAAACATATTTACATAGTAACACCAGAATTTTTTCTACATGGCACATGTGTGGTTAGACACCTTCCTGGTAAAGAGTAGATCAAAGAATTTTCCAATGGAAATCAGTAGCCATCGAGAGATAGAGGAGGAAAGAGACATCAGACATGTAGGGGGAAGGACAAAGGAGACAGAAAGAGAAGCAGAAGGAAACAATGAACAGAAATAACCTTGTGATGCCTAATCTACTGGGTCAGGTTATACCGGGGGACTCTTAGTGTAACAGTATTTGAGGGATTTTGTTGGTGTTGGTGTTGGTGTTGGTGTTGGGCTCCACAGAATGGAAACTTTGTGGGGGAATTTTGGGTATATCAGCAAGACCCTCCCCTCCCTTCACCCCTCCTGTAAGAATCCTGGTCTTTGGGCTAAACCCTGCAGGACAGAGTAGGAAGAGGCAAGGGAAAAGCAGCCTGGTCCCAAGCAGTCTCTAGAGTAGGACACACATACACTCTTCTCACAGATGCCAAGATTGATGGTTCTGGGCAAAGCCTAACAGCCACACACAACCTTTCTTTGTGAAACAACTGCAAATCTTTGATGGACTGATACGTCTTCGCCATTTTTTTAGTACTAGTGATTGAAAGGAGGACTTGCCACTGAGCTTCATCTCTAGCACTTCCTTTGGTTTTTATCTTGAGATGGGTCTGGCTAAGTTGCTAAGATGCTCAGGCTAGGCTCAAATTTGTGATCTTCTCCCTCTTGCATGCACATGTATACCTGCAGACGTTTGTAAAGTACACATGCTGTGTGCAAACACACACACTTTCCTCATCTTACATCCTTTCCCTGCACACACATAAAGCATCTACCCCTACCAAAAGACCAGAATCATATGCATTATTTATGAATGGAAATTTCCAAGTGGATAGTCATTTTTTTGCCTTACAGCTTGTTTGACAGTGTGACTGATTGGATTCATCTCAAATACACAGCATGACCTTTATGGCTCTGGTATTTGGAGGAAGTATTACACCTCCTCCATTGCTGTGCGGATTTGTTCTGTGGTTACCATTGGCAGGGGCTCATTTGCCCTTTAATACATAAGCTAACCTGTGTTTTATTATTCCATGCTACAGTGGTGTTCCGCTGTGTTTATTTGTTGAATACTCTAAATCACTGCAATTGTTTTTACACTAAAGTATTTAAATTTAAATGTGATCATTCATTCATCTTTGCAATAAATATTTCTCAGACACCCACCAAGGGTGAAGCAAATTCTAATGCCTATCAGAAGTAAGGCCAATTAACTCTGTCCTCAGAAAACTGAAGAGCCTGTGAGAGAAACTTTCCAAATAGATGAAAAGTCCAAACAGGTGGAAGATGAAGTAGCATGAGCCCATGCAGACCCAGAGCACTGAGAACAGCAAACTTCACTAAACATCAAACCCGTAACACCAAAGCTGCCTTCCCTAGGAGGGCATGGGTCTGGATTGACAGGCTTGGGTGGGTAGGGAGAGACCAGTCCAGATTCTACGGGGACAGAGGCAGCAGGCAGCAACACCCTGGTCAGTTCACTCTCCATCAGGACTTGAGTTATTCCTGAATCTGACTCCTGAAGTCGGACGGGCTCTGCTGCATAAGCCCATGCATGCTAAGATTTGTGGATGTTCCATAAGGAGATGAGTACCATAGTACTTGAAAATCTCCAAGTAAATAGAAGCGCTCCCTCCTACAATGATCCCACATGCTCTGTATTCTCGTTTGCTTTTCTATCCTCTTAAAATAGTCTTTTAGGATTTCTGTCGCTGGAGCAAGGCTGCACATCAGGGCGGTGGTGTTGCTGTTTTCAAATCCAAGAGACTGAGCCCAAAGAGGAGTGGAAGGGTTTGGAGATTTGCCATGTTGGAAGTTGATTTGTATACCCTGGAAACCAATATTCTAAAAAAAAAAAAAAAAGAATCAAATGGACAAGATTTGTCCAAGTAAACATCATGAATATTATCTTTGCTTGGTAGAGAGCAGTCACATGTAGTCTCTGTGAGGAATATTCTAGGGGTGGAAAATTTTCCTGGGAAATAAAATTCTAAGAGGAAAATTCCAGAAATTTCTCTTGTTTCCCAGGTTCACATTTCTACCTCTTGAGCTATTTCCCTAGAAATAAAACTCCCTTGCCCTGAGACCCCTTGGAGGAAGTTCAGACGAAGCTTACTGTCAACTGTTTAAACCAGAGGGTGGAAAATTTCATGTCAATCACACATGAAGTCATTATTTTTCTTGAGGTACCGGGGATGGAGCCGGGGAGCACTGTATCACATTCCCAATCCTTTCTATTTTGGGACAGAGTCTCACTCTATTGTCCAGGCTGGTCTCCAACTTATAATCCTCCTGTCTCAGCCTCCAAGAGTGCTAGAATTACAGGCATGTTCCACCATGCCCAGCTTACATGGTTAGTAATTTCAATTTCCTGGGAGATTTGTCCCAACCATTCAACAGTTTTTGAAAGCAACCCCAGACACTATGTTGGCGACAGCATTTGAATTTCATTGTTACTTGCTGACAGCTGAAAAACCACTTTCTAGATAAGGATTTCAGAATTTTTTTCCTCATTCCCTTCAAACAGCTTGAGCACCAATAAAAATATATGTATTCTTGATGATTACTAATATCCACGTGAATGGGAACAATTACACAAAATGGGAACCTTAAAGATGAGATCAAAGTAAAATAAAAAGAGATCTAAAATCATCACTTGATAGTACTTGCCTGTGAGAAACAGGATGAAATAACATTTATTAAACTTGAAAACTTGGTTCTTATGGATGAAAAAAGCATCTCAAAGCAAGTAGTACCCGAGAAGAATTTAGTGTTGTCTTTATTAAATTATGGTGCTTAGTGTTATGTCTCATATGACAATTAAGTAAAACTTTGTGTTGAAAATTTGTCCTGTGATTTCTCTTTTTAAAATGACCATCAGTCACTCGTCAAACTAATACAAGGAAATTGCAGTCGTGTGTAGTTTAACAAGTGGATTATAATCCTCTTGAAACTCTACATCTAGGTTTTTCATTAAAATATTAGAAATTCGGCCAGGGATGTAGCTCAGCAGCACAGCTCCTGCCTGGCAAGCATGAGGTCATGAGTTCAATCCCCAGTACAGAAAAAAAAAATTAGAAATTATATTCCCGAGATTTTTTTAAAGTGCACACGAGTTTTGTTTTTTATTTAAACAGGTGAATTACATTGCTTAGAGCTCAAAAAAAAAAAAAAAGTAATCACATAGTGATAGAAATATTTCTGGACATGTGTTCATACAATATTCCTTCCAAATAGCAATGATTCATTTGAACAAGCAGCCACTTCAGGACTGGTCACTAAAATGTCCTCCTGTCTGCGGAGGACAAGAAGATGGGAGGAGCACGTCTGGTTGGCACCCTTCTCCTTCCTTCCATGGCTCAGAAAGAATTTAGGACCAGAGTGTGGCTCTCAGCTCTGCCACCTCCTTCCTGCTCATGTGGCCTGGTGCTAACAGTGTCCTTCTAAATCTTTCTCCACAGCAATTGTCCAAAGTAATTTTTAGTCGAGGATATTAAGAAATGGACAACGTAACATAAATTGTTTAGTTCCTAAGTCATGGGTTCAGCTGCCAGGCCATTGATATTTAGTTTACTAAAGATGAGAGCGACTCTGCAATGTGGGAATATTAAAGGCCAACCTGGGGTTCCAGAGAGAGAGAGAGAGAGAGAGAGAGAGAGAGAGAGAGGAAGAGGAAGAGAAAGAAAGGAAGAAAGAGAGAGAAAGAAAGAAAAGAAAGAAAGAAAGAAAGAAAGGCAAAGAAAGAGAAAGAAAGAAAGAAAGAAAGAAAGAAAGAAAGAAAGAAAGAAAGAAGAAAGAAAGAAAGAAAAAGAAAGAAAGAAAGAAAGAAAGAAAGAAAGAAAGAAAGAAAGGAAGGAAGAAAGAAAACCAGGAGACAGAAACAGGAATCGGTTGATGTCAAATAAGAGTCTCAGTGGGAAAGTCAGGAGTGGGAACACAGCTACAGTTTGGAAAACACTTTAATGCTCTAATTATATGTAACACTATAACAGGTAATCTGAGATACAAAACAAACTTTGCTTTTCAGTACAAGGAAAGGGAGGTCAATTTTGACAAAATATTATCATGCAGTAAGATACAGATTTGTAAATTATATGAAATAGCATTTTGCTTATATTATTTTGTAAATAATCAAAGTTCGTGAGTATTCTCAACACTTAATTCTTTGAAAACAGAAGTCAGATCTCACAGATTTTTATGACCCTGGCACTTTATTCTCCATATCAAAATGCTAAACATAGTGCAAATTTAGCTCCATCTATAAAATAATAAGTCCTTTATTTTAGGGTGAGATGAATTATTTTGAAGTTATGTTGGATGTGCCTCACAGATGCAATCTTAAGTTTTGATACTAAATTCCATGACCTTAAGAAGAAAAACGTTGTAGTTTTTTATAAGTCATGTTTAATCTGCTTATAAGGAAGACACTGATAATAAACTGTAATTGGGTAAGGAAAAGCTTGAGGTGAATACAAGCTGTAGAGACCCACCCTGAGACACAGAAACCCAGGGCTGTGGCCAGCTGGCCACACACTCAGGCACAGCGGGGCACCCCTCCCCTGCCACCTGGGCTGCCTGCACCACTCACCCCTGCCCCCCTTTTCAGCTCAGTCTCCTCTGCAAAAATCTTCCTCCGGCGCTTGAGCAAGTGCCAAACCTCAAGTCTCAGCGCTTGGTCCCCAGCAAAAACACTGTTTCTGTGACTCGTCCTGCGGGGTGCAGAATGGTAGGGGGACAGCTCTGGCTCCTTTGATTCCGGAGGGCTGACGCGTATGCAGTTAGCTTGGGCTACTTTCCTCCTGGAGAAGGAAGGAAGAAGGGTACACAGTGGCAGCGGAGAGAAAGGCTCTGAGATTCTCCCACATTCTCCCAGACACTTCACTGACTAGAGGAGGCCCTGAAACCTTAACAATTCGGTCCGCAAACAGCAGCATTCAGCAAAAAATTTGTTTATGTTTGCAAGCTCTGCATCAGATGACAAACACAACCATGGCCGTCTCCCCCAGAGCAATGGAAAGAATTAAGTTTGTGGACCAAGTTACCACTGTAAATGGCCTCAGAGCTGCAAGGGAATTCTCAGCAGACTCATACTTTATTTGCTTTATGAGGGGCCTTAGAAACTTGGTTGCTTTGAAAACAGGTAAGTGGTTGCTTAGGCCAGAGCTAAGCAGCCTGGGTGGTTGCTTCCCTTCCTGGGTGGAAGACAGCCCAGGTAGGGCATTTCTTTTGCAGATGGTGAAAACATGTTAAGATTGACAGAGATGATAGCTCCACACATCCTTGTGTGCATTCGAAAAAAACCCAGTGTAATCATTTAAATGGGTGAAGAGTATGGTATGCTAACTCTGTCTTGTTTAAGCTCTTTTCAAACAACTTATTTCCACTAAAGTCAGTGCTGCTGCAGTCTAGAATGATTCATGACATAGTAGACATTTTCTAGGGTGCTATCTTCAGACAGCTTCAGGAGATGGGAATCACTGTGAGGGTCCATGTGGGATTTACAGAAAAAAAAAATCCCAGAAGCACCAAAAAGGAAGAGGAGTTAAAATGCCCTCTCTCCTATTGTTTGAAGATGATGATGTTGTATGACAGCAATGTGCAGGGTTTTTCTTTCTTTCTTTCTTTCTTTCTTTCTTTCTTTCTTTCTTTCTTTCTTCTTTCTTTATCTTTCTTTTTTTTTGAGATAGTGTATTGCTATGTAGCCTTGAACTTACTATTTATTACAGGTTGATCTAAAACTCACTGTGCTTTTCCTGCCTCACCCTCCTGAGTGCTGGGATTACAGGTGTGCAACACTATATTCTGCAGAAATGTATACATTCTAACATTTGTGTTTGTTTACATTCTAAGAGCTCTTACACTCTAAGTGCATTACAATACTTAACTGAAGGGGATATTTTCTGCATGTGACTCTCTAAAAATTGGACTTTTTGGTAACATATGTCTTAAAATTAGGGAAAAAAATGGTGATAGAAGGCCAGGTCTGAAGCCAGTCCCAAAGTGAAATTGCTCTGGCTGGTCCTAGATACCGATGGTGTTTCCAAAGTGTACAATAATTAATTCATACCTTTGAGAGAAGGATGAAGAAGCGGGGGGAGAGAGAGAGAGGCAGAAAAGGAGGGAGGTAGAGACAGGAAGCGAAGGGTCTGGTCTACTTTGTAAACCAAGCCCTTATGCTCTATTTCTCTTTTTCAACAATTCACATTAACCTTAAGCACAATTTCCAATACAATTTCCTTTTTCTACCCTCAACTCTTCCCCATGGCTCATAATTTTCAGCCAAAATTTCACATATTTTAGCCAGCTAACACAGAGTGGGTGGGGGAGAGCTACTCTATGAAGATTCCAGTTGTGTGAGATGAGACAATATTTAGACCCGCGTGCTAAGTTACTCTCAATATATGTGCAAGTGGGCTTATGATCAATAAGAAAACAATTCACTCACAGCTTGGAAAAAGTGACTTTGAAGAAGTTTTAGGACAATTCATCTCTATTATCTAGTTTAGATGTGTCTTAATTTAGCTTCATTTGGGGGACACATGATTTGCCAAAGCAGGGTGTAAAGTGTACTAGAGCACCGTAAGTGTATGTGGCCAGCCATCCCTTAATAGTGGGTGTATTACGGAAATTGCATCGTTAGATAGTTTCATTGCTATGTGAATCTCAGAAAGTGTGCTTGGGATAACTAAGCTTGCCACCCCATCTGGCAACAGAGCCACACAGAGCCAAGGTGTCTGCACCGTCCCTGAACCAAGTGCCATCATGTGACACGTGATCTTGTGTGTGTTTGTATGTGCACATGTGTGTGACTAATACGTGACCACAGTCTTCTAGGACTGCACAGTCCTGATTCAGGTGGTGCTTTTCCCTCAGAGGTCCAGGGATCCGATGAAGTCCTAGCAAACCTTCAGGTTGCTGTCATCACTTTCATAGTTTGGATCCAAAATGTCACCTGCAAGACTTATGTGTTGAAGACTCAGTCCGCAGAGAGGATTTGCTCCAAGGTGCTGCACTGGGGGAGCGATTGGATCATGAGGGCTTTAATTCAATCAACTGACTAATCCATTGATGCATTAATGGGACCTGTCCACGAAGAAAACACCATGTACTGTGCCATTTTCTTTCTGGTGCTCTCTCTCCCTTTCTCTCCCTCTCTCTCTCTCTCTCTCTCTCTCTCTCTCTCTGAGTGGAGCCAATTGACCATGGACTAATATTGCCAAAACTGTGAGCAGAAACAAACCTTTCTCCCTTTAAGTCATTATTCTCAGGTATTGGGTCACACTGATAGAGAGCTGACTAACAATATCAACAGTAATAACCACAGCTGGTGTGGACTGAATTCTAATTTGAGTTTAGTCACTCATTTCAGTGTTTTCAGGATACTCAGTCCTTCCATCTGTATTGCTATTTGCCCACTGATGGGAACCCAGAGAAAATAACAAGTCATCTTCAGATGCTTGCACAGCCCTAAGTACAAAGTTTGCATTTCCTTCGCAGAAGCTATGTGTCATCAGATGTTTCTATAACCACTGGATTAGAGTATTGCCAGAGTTCTGTTTGACTTTAGTCGTATGTCAAGCGCCACAGATTTTCCCGAAAACTTGAAAGAATGCTAAAAGTTTTGCTAAAACTAAAGATCTTTTTAACATCCAGCCCTAATTTTCTTCAGACTTGATCAGACATGCACATGGTTTGTGTGTGTTTAACTGAACGTGTGTGGGATTCAACGAAATATTGGTTTAGGCATCTCAATTCTTCTCTGCTTTTATGATTTTAGATTCGACTTTAATCTCTCTTTTCCCTCCCTTCCTTTCTCCTTTTCTCTTCCTTTCTCTCCTTTTTTTCCCCAATCTGCATGCTGATTTTATTCCCAAGTTAATGCCTAACTGAAAGAAAGAAAAAGAAAGAAAGAAAGAAAGAAAGAGAAAGAAAGAGAAGAGAAGAGAAGAGAGAGAGAAGAGAAGAGAAGAGAAGAGAAGAGAAGAGAAGAGAAGAGAAGAGAAGAGAAAGAAGAGAAGAAAAATTATTTTACAAAGTCCATGTCCTGGGCCTGGCTTTGCCATTGACGAGATCAGATTGAGGTTCTGACTTTTATCTGACCCTTTGGTCCTGGTCCCTGTTGCAGGGTGTAATGCTTATAAATGCACATTTATATTCTCCGCTGGGGAAACACTGCCGCAGCTCAGGTACCCACTGGGCTTTTCTTTGCTTTTGACAGAAGTTATATAGAGTTTATATTTAAAGAAAGAAAAATGAAAGATTTTCCTCTGAATTTCTACCAGAAAATGTTGGGCTTTTTAAATGTCCTGCGCCCACGGGTGGCTCTTGCAGTATAGCCTGGGGATACCCTCTCCAAACAAAGGCAGTGTCTGGGGTGCTCTGCATGTGAAGGTCAGGGTTTTATTTATATTCACACTCAATGCAGAAAGAATAAAAATCAATACAGATACGAAGCTGACATACATTGTGCACAGGCTTTGGTATTTTTAAATGTGAACCAGAAACGCACAAAGGGAAACCTCTGTAGAAGAATTCAGTCCTCAGACATGCCTACAAAGCTCTACCCTTTATTACCAGCTTCCAAATATAGAACGAGGTTTTTTTTTTCTGCTTAGCTATTTTTGATACACTCAGATTTATTGATCGTTCTTACTGCAGAATGCATTAAATTAATAGCTTTCCAGAATACACAGCCTTCTAAAACTGCTTCTATTTTTCCAGACAGCACCTTGTAAATGGAGGGCAGAAGGTCTGGGGTATGTGTATTTAATGAGGCTTGGAGTAGCTGTGGATCGGGAAAACCCCATGGTTGAAAAAGCCCATGACGATGCCTAGTAGTCGTAGATTTCGGCAGAAAAAAAAGACTGGTGCACTTTCTGTGGTCACGTGTTCTATGCAAAGACATTTTTCAGACTGTACCTGAATGGTCCATTAACCATACTGAAAATAAGACAAAAATCCCTCAGCCAGACAGAATTATTTACCCTCTTTTTCTCCTTGGATTCCTATGGCTACAGAGAAATCTTAAGGATATTTTAAGAACTTTCTATACATTTGTGGGGTTGCTTTCTTCCTCTTCTTTTGCCTCTAGCCTCAAAATAATGCTGTTTATTTAAATCAGGAATACAATCTGCCTAAAAAGCTATGTGTACATGGGATCAGTGTGTCAGTAACCTAATATGGCTGTTCTTTCTCCTGAAATAGTGTTTTAAGATTGGATTCATTTGTTTGTCATTGACAAACAGAAAGTCTTTATGATGTATATGATACTTCATTCTTGTATGTCTTGGGGACCTGCTACATCAACCTGCTCAGAACTCATGTTACCTCAGGTGCTTGTTTTGCTTGTGCGTGGGGAGAACACTGAAAATTCAACAATTTTCGAGTACACAGTGCATTGTGTAATCAACAGTGCAACTAACTGTCATCACCATGGTGTACAATAGACCTTCTGAAACAATTTTTTTTCTCTCTCTGAAACTATGTCCTGTTTTACCAGCAGCTAATTCACCCGCTCCAAACTCCTGTGATCAAAAAGTCATACTGCCATGAATCTCCCTTACAACCTTCTCTTTTATTTCAAATATATTCATCCCATCATCCTGGCTGCTTTCTGCAGCAGCTCTGGAGTCCCCTTTGCTGAGGGTCGTTAGCTGCGCTGTCCTGGCTGCCTCCATGTCCTGAATGGACTCAAAAAGTTTCCCTCTCATGGTCACTGTGAAGTCAGGGAAGAGCC
The DNA here is from genome assembly GCA_004027295.1 of Dolichotis patagonum. NCBI lineage: Eukaryota > Metazoa > Chordata > Mammalia > Rodentia > Caviidae > Dolichotis > Dolichotis patagonum. The sequence goes on from PVJX010015154.1 coordinate 18,747, forward strand.
AGAGTCACACGGCACCAGAGCCAGGGACTAAGGTGGATGAGGACACAGCATCATGTTTTCACCAGCTGCCTTTCTGTTGAGTGGTGCTGGGCAGCAGCATTCACTGTATTTTTTTCATCACACCTCATAAAGACCCTCGGGAAAGTGGACTCCAGAGCTGCTGCAGGAAGTAGCAAGAATGATGGGAGGAGTGTTTGAAGCCAGGGTGTGTGCCATGAGGGTTCATGACAGTGTGCCTTTTGCTATAATATTCATTAATATAAACATTCACTGCCTATTCCCAGCACACTTGATATCTTGCGTGGATCGATGTGTATGAGCACATGCATGTGAGCTTGTAGATAATGGGCAGAGGGTAGACAGCGATGTGGTTACCATCAGGATAGCTGCTGAAAACAAGAGCAGCAGCTGTGTGATACCTTATGGCCCCTCTTTGTCATTTTCACGTTACTGGGAAAGAATACGCAAAGCCCACAACTTCAAGGAAGCGAAGTTCATTTTGGCTTAAGTTTACCATTCACCAGCAGCTCGTTCCATGGCAGAGCTATGGCGGAAGGGCCTGAGTAGAAGAAAACTGTGCACTTCATGGAGGGCAGGACACAGAAGGACAAGGAAGAGACAGGGAGGGCTTGTGTCTTCCAAAACCATGGCCCCAGGTTCCCATCTATCCCAACCAGGCCCCACCTTCTACAGCATATCAGCTCTGAAGCATGCAGCGGGAAAAGTTCTATTTCCCCGGTGTCTTAGTTACTTTTTATTCATCGTCACTGAGACAAAATACCTGATGCCTAAAGTTGGGAAAGGAAAGGTTTATTTCTTACAGTTTTTGGATGGCTCAGTCCATAGTCAGTTGGCTCCAAAACAAGGCGGCATGTCGGGCTGCAGTTTATGGCGACTGCAAACAGCAAGGCAGAAACCGGCAAGTGAGAGAAACACACAGGGTCTTCTTCCTGCCATTACATCACATCCTGGCCCCACCCCTAGGCCGGATGTAGCACTCACCCCAATCCAAGGGCTAGACAATGAACCAATCACAAATGCATAATGCAAAGGCATGAGGCCTGGGAGCCATCGACATAAACCATGACACTGGGCAAGGTCTCTGGAGGAGGACAGCACTCCTCTGTCTAACCTCTATCTATCTGGGCTGCCCCTGGCCAAATGCTGTCCTTGGCACAATCCTGTCCTGAAGCTTGAGGAGCAAGGGGGCAGGGGGCAGCTGAGGTCCATGCAGAGTCCTGACCACCACCAACAAGTGCACCCCAGCTATAGGGGTCAGGTACAGAGCATGCACTTGGAGGACAAGAGCAGAGGTGCCTTACCCACGATGAGCCCTGCTGGGAAGCAAACGGAGTCTGCACAGCAGGTGATAAGACAGGGGAGCTCGCCTAACTGTCCACACTCACTGACGCAGATATTCGCCATATTTCATGAAATTCTGCCTCTGCTTCTTCCGGGGTTGCAATGAGACCCAAGCTTTGACCTGTGGCAGACGCAGAGGAAGGACCAGATGGTGAAATAAAAATCTAAAGCAAGATTAATACTAGGAAGCTTGGGGAGCGCATTTTAATCTACTAAATATTATAACGATATCCTTAATAGAATTAACAGTTTATGTCATTATAAAATAAGTTTATTTTTTCTTATTGTAAAAATATACAACAGAAGCTGTGATGACTACAAACCATCAAATTCCTCAAATTTTGCTATTTTAGAAAACAATAATAAAACTACAGCTGACACTTTGGTATAACTACATCAAGAGTTATTTTGCTTCTCTCTCTACTTAGGTAAAAATACATCATTCTTATTTAGATCATGCAGATCAAAACATTTATGTTTCGTGCTTTTTCACATAACATTACATGGTGAGTAATTCCTAGTTTACACCCTTGTTGAAATGAGCACAATTTTTAAATACTGCAATTTATCCTACCCTTTGATTAAAGATAATCTTTACCATTACCCTTTAACTGGGCTTTAAAATGTTTTTTGTTGTTTGTTCATTTGTTTTCCTGGTGAGTATATCTGTTTCTGAAGAAGATACTGATATCAAAGGCTTTACACATAAAATACTTCTATCCAGTATCCTTTTTCTAACTTACATATCAACAGGATTTCTTATATTTTCTAATACATTTGTATTTATTATTATTTTTGCTTTTTAAATTGACAGTGATTATACATATTCATGGTGCATGTGATGTTCTTCTCTCTACTACACTGTGGAAAGGTTAACACAGCTTAATGGACACATACTTCGCTTAACAAATTTACCATTTTTTGTGGGGTGAACACTTAAAATGTATTCTTATCAATTTTCATGTGCATAATATGCTGTGTTAACTATAATAACTATGCTGGACCACAGCATAGTGATCATAGCTACCAACAGTTTTATAGTGATGATAGGTATCAACAGTTTTTTCCTGGTCATCAAATAAAATGTTGTGTCATTGATCCAATGTCTCCTAGGCTCCACCTCTTTTAATCTCTGGCCTCCCTTTTCTATGCTACTGCTATGATTATTACATCTTGCTTCTTTTGAGTGTTTATTTTAGGCTTACATCAATTGTGTAGAAATCTATAGAAGCAATTGTTACCTACACACATGCACACACGTGTCACAAACTTATAGCGGGACCCTTTTTAAATGTTAGCTTTCTTTTTGAACAAAAATTAGAAATGCATATTTCTAGATATCATTGAACTTGGAACATATCATCATAATATTAATGTGTGATTGTGAGAAAATTGTAGACAGACAGTATCTGCATAGACCATATGTAATGTTTTTGGGAAGAGTTGACAGGTTTACGAGTAGAAAGTGCCACATGTGAAGTCCACAAGACTTTCACAACTGTGATTATTAAAATGTTTTTATGGATTGTGACATCGACAGCCACAGAAGTTAAATACTTTTATTTGGAAAACATAATCCAGAAGTGGAACCCTTTCTGAGTAGTCTCTTGTTGCCTTATCTACTCAACTGCATAAATTATCTAGCAAACCAGAGCCTATTTATCTAAGTCACACTGCTCAATACTAATTCAGTTGATGAAACATTGACTTATGCCTGAGGATTTCAGGTCTGTCTTGTTTTTCAGCACATCACATGGACCGACAGAGAAAGTGCTTTTGATTCTGTGTTTTTCTAAGCATTGGCCTGGGTGGCTGGATGGCTTGCTTGTTTTCTTTTCCCTTTTTGGACTTAGCAGACTCTCAGCTGGAAAACAGTAGCTAGACCTGCAGTGTGACCCAGAAGAGGAGCCCGCGCTGCCTACAGCCTTCTATCTGCGACTGAGCTGCTCAGAATCAGACTTTGCAATTCCACAAAAACGCAGAGCAATGCCAGACCTGTTAATCAGACCCTGCAAAATCCTACACTCCTCCTCTGTCTACGAGGTGGGTGGGTACATATGGTACACAGGAGAAAAACAAAACAAGAGGAAAGGAAAGATCACAAGTCTTTATAAAATAGGCTCCATCTCAAGTCTTCCGCTCTCCTGTAGAAGTCTTCCTCCTCCTGAATGGCTATGCCAGTTGAGATTTCATGTTATCTGTGCCGATTTGACTTGTGCCTCCCTTGTAGTCTGCATAGTCTATGAAGGCAGCAACCATGAGATAGTAACTCACTCGCTCTGCTAGAAGCAGGGGAAGAGTTAACAGATGGTATCTCAGAAATGTTGGCTTCAACAAATACTTGATAAATGTCTGCAGAGCAAAGGGCGTTTCATCCTACTTTGCATGTCTTTGAACAACAGCAGGCAGAGGAAAGGGCAGAAGATATGATAATGCGAATCTAGTGCTGAATCTCAACTCTTACATTACTTACATTACTGTGTTGTGTCAAGGTGGATGAAGTTTTGTGCTTTTAATAGGCTCAGCCTTATAAAAATGGATTTATGAGACAGCCACCTGTAATGCCAGCCCTCTGGAAGACTGAAGTGGGAGGATCTCAAGTTCAAGACCAATGTGGGGAACTTAGCACCTTATGAAGACCCTTTCTCACAATAAGGCAAAAATAATAAATAAAAGGCTAGGCCTGTAACCCAGTGCAATGAGCTTGGGTTCAATTCCAAGAAATGCAAAGAAAAAAAAAATAAGAAGAGGTAGTGAGTGATGCTGGCACTAATAATAGTAATGAGAACAAATCCCAAATTTGTTGCAATAATCAAATGACCATGCACAATCACATAGCCCACACTAGACACCAGAGAACTGTTTCTTTGCATCCTTTTTAGGACCCATCATCTTCCTGCCCACCAGAAGCCAAAGCACTGACTGACTGTCACACCAGCATTCCTGAGGCAGTAACAATGCCACAGTCAAGGCCACTCTATTCCCTATTGATCTCACAGCAGCATAACATTCCCTACTGTGTCTCGCAATGCAGAAGGGTCAGGGACCCCATTCTGGTCCAAGGATGAAGTTAGAATCGCTATGCTTGTGATTCGATCCACACCTGTGATTCGATCACCACTGGGTTCCAGGCACCAGCATGAACAGTGCGTTGCTCAGCTCTCGCTGTGCCCCAGTTTGAAGGATGATTCACTGGGTCCCTGCGGATACGCAGTCATTTCCATCCTGGCCTCTAAGATGCCCCTCCGGTCCAGGGCCATCAGAGTCACCGTTGCTCCTGTGGGCGACTCAAGTGATTCATGAGGCAGGCAGAGTACTCACCTTCCCCTGCACATATAGAAAGATTCAGGAAGCAAAAAAGACAGCTAATTTGTAGAACTCAGATTTGAGGATTACCTGTCATGGCAGCTACTCCAACTCATTGGACATACATAGAGGGAAACACAGGATATATGCAGAATTATGATCAACCAAAATATTAAAAATTGAGCTGATCATGATAGCATGCACTTGTAATTCCAGTGCTTGGCAGGCTGAGGCAGGAGGATGGCTACAAGTGCAAAAGCAGCCTGGGCTACATGTTGAGACCCTTTCTTGAAAACACCAGAAAAAACAAATCCAAAAAACTTGACTTATACCCAAAAGAAGTTCAAGGAAGAATTATGTAAACAGTGTACACATGGGTATACTTTAATTGGGCTTATGTTTAAATAAATTAATCAGTCTTCTAAACTTCCATAAGAAGAAATATTCCAGTAATATACATTCAGGCAACAACTGTGTATGCTTTTGAAACCCATCTGAATTTAATTCCACAATTTCTCTCAAGACTATTCTGTTAACCTGATGCTGATGATGATTTAGAAGGATTCTTTTGGTTTCATACCTTTTCCAAAAAGTAGTGAATCTCAGTGACTAAGGCGGATGAGGAACCAGGGTCTTGGTTTCTCAAGCTGCCTTTTCATTGAGTGGCCTTGGGCAGCAGTGCTCACTGTAATTTTGATCACACCTCATAAAGACCCTCAGGACAGAGAACTCCAGAGTTGCTGCAGAAAGCAGCAAGGATGGTGGGAAAAGTATGTTTGAAGTGAGGATGTATGTTATGAAGGGGATTCAGAGCAATGTGTCTTTTATTGTAACAATTTTTAAAACTTAAATTTAAAAATCCACCTTACATTTCTTTCTTTGAAGACTCAAACATTATTTTTTTAGTAGTACACATTTGCAGTGCAAGATTCCACTCATCACACAGAGTTGCTTTGCCATATGTTTCATCCCTTCCTCCAGATGCAACCAGTGGTCCAGTGAAAGACCCCAGAGCCCGACAAACTTGATCAGCCACCACCAGCAGCGCAAGACCTTCAGGTGGGCCTCAGGATCTCAGGATCCCCTGCTTCTGCTAGAGATATCGACATCTTCAGAAAGCTCAAGCCCTCCACCTGGGCTCTACTTTTTCCTGTATTACTCTCATTCCTAACAAATGAAGAACAAGTCAAATTTCACAATTCCTAAGATGATTCCCAGGACAGTAGTTGAGGAGGCATTGCTATAGAGAGCCAAGAAATGGCCATACAACTTAGGAAAAGCATAACGTAGGAGACCAGGGAATCTGTTTTATAAGGATAATAGAAGGCAAAAATGCACACTTGGGCTGATGCAATCTGTATAGGAAATGCCAAGACAAACATGCTATGAACACTGAGAAGATGATCTTAATGAAGAAGAGGAATTTTTAACTTAATACTTAATTACCCACTAAATTTCACCAATATATCAAAGTAATTAATAGAGGCACAAATGACTCTTAGTTATTCTATTTGTCTCCAACATGACAGTTTCGTGAAGTTAGGGAATAAAATGAGGGAAGGAAAGCTCTGAATTTTGATTGAGTTAATTTCCAAAACAGACTTCCAGGGTACACTCACAAGAGATCAGCATTCCTCCTAAACACAAGAATGCTACTTATTCATACTCAGCATTCACCAAATTGGAGAGCAGTGTTCCGCAGGCATCTCCCCAAGATAGGTGGGTTTAGGAGGCTGAGTCTGCAGAATTGTTGAGCCATCCATCCCAGCCCTTCCTCCTCCTGATACAAGCTCCACTTGGGGACTCTAGTTTCTCTTTCAGTGTCATTTCTGATACTTAGTAATGCTGGGGTTCTTAAAACTCAGTTTCAGCGAATTTGTAAAATGTACAGAAGATGCACCTGAATATTTGCTGTGGTTCATGTCCAAGAACCACTCTGCTTTTCAAGAAAAAGAACAGGGCCGCTGTTCATTTTGTTTATGTCCAGTAGTTTCAACTCTAGCTGGGAATATAAGACAGACAGATAGACAGACAGACAGACAGACAGACACACACACACACACACACACACACAGGAAGAAAAATACTGAATCAAGCGTGTCTAACTGGAATTCAGCAGGGTGGTGTACTAGAAAACGAATATATATTAGCTCAGACATTAGCTTTAGACTCAAACCTCAGTACACCGCTCATAAGCTCTGGGGTTTCATCAAACTGAAGTGTCAGATTCTCCCCTGAGAAAATGGTCCTATTGAGTCCACTAGAAAGCTGAGTATACAAGGAGAGACACTGACTCTGCCCCTGGTCTATCTGGCATCTGTAGGCTTTAACCCTTCTCTCCATTTGCACCCTAGTTTATAATAAATAGACGATAGACACAGGTATTGGCCAACAGAGGGAGTTGATTGCAGAACAAGACTGGGAAGAAGGTTGGCTTTTGTCTGCACATGGAAGGGTAAGCTGGTGGGAACTCTCCGCTTGACACATTGCACAGGAGAAATCAAAGTGGTGGAAGGTTTGTCTCTGCAGAGAAGTCGCACATAGGGAAAAAGATGCCCTCCTCCCTGCACTGTTTCCAGGAGAGTTAAAGGAAAGACACTAAACTCCTAAGCACGGAAATCATGGGTATGGTGATTTTTTTCTGAGCAAGAGAGCAAGACTCATTAATGACTAACCAGTGAAGATCGGCTCTTTCTTCTCTTAAGGTTGGGAAGAGGCTTTGGCTGGTCTTCATCCCACTGGACCACATACAGAACAAAGACTCAAGCATCCTGCTCAACAAACCTCAAAATCCTTCCTGTCCCTCAGGCAGAAAGAGCAAAACCAGCTCAGAAAGTGAGGTCTTTCTCCCCAGCTCCCCTCTGGAGCCAGCTCTGCTCACATAGCCATTTGCCTTCTGCCGTCCTCAGGTATTGCACTGTAGGGACACAGTTACGGATTGTTCACCGGAGCCAGGGATTCTCTCTCCCATTGTCCACTCAAGCCTAGACCCACGGCCTGTGCCCTTTCCTCACATCTGACTGGTCACTCTTTATTTCTCTTTTTATCTAATCACATCTCTTCTCTAATTCCTTCTAATAGCCCTGGGCTAAAAGGAATCATTCCAACTCCCATTTTCTTTTGCTTCACAGTAAGAAATATTTACTAGTGGTATATCCTTGTTAGCATTCTGGGAGGCTGAGGCAGGAGGATCTCAAATTGGAGCCCCGCCTAGATAACTTAGTTACTTAGCAAGATACTAACTCAAAATACAATTATTTGAAGAAGGCAGGTAAATATAGCTCAATATGAAGGCCCTGGGTTAAAACTCTAGTACTAAAAGAATAAGCAAATTAAAGTTCTTGCAATTCATACTATGTCACAGAAACTCATGCATAACAATAGCACTAACAGTACTTAACACCGACTGAGAACTAACGATTTACTGGGAGTTCTGCTTAGTATCTTCCAAGCACCCTTATGTTATTTGTTCCCCATAACACTCTACAATTTAAGGTGTACTTTGAGTCTCATGATGAATTAACTGAGCCTACAAATTGTCAAAGTCTGAGACGTATGTTGCCAACAACACCATGGAAGTCAGGCAGAGCCTTGGAAGACCAACTCTGGTCCTCTTCCTCCTTAAGGAGATGAGCTATATTGGGGTTCAAATGAGCCTTTGTATGTCATAGAGGTGCCTGCAAGTCAGAAATGTGACTGAACACTTGTGTTATCCAAGGTCAAGTGACTGCAGTAAGACTGGATGGATGATGGATGCTGAAAATTTAGGAGTATTTCACAAAGAAATTCACCACTTGGACCATTTCACCTTCATCATGAATATGATATAATACTCACCTCACACAACCCCACCTGCTGTTAAACTGGTGCATAATTAATTCTGCTAATGTTGGAAGCCTATGTCACTTTCCATATTTGGTTTCATGTTGTTTGTTTTATTCTTTTTTTTTTTTTTTTTTTGGTACCAGGAATCAAACTCACAACCTTGTGCTTGCCAAGCAAGGGCTGCACACTGAGTTAAATCCGCAGCCCCAAACATTCTTGAATTCGACTGCATAATTAGCTAGTTCAGTTTTTAGCAGAATATCAACCTTTGTCACTGAAAGTTTTTTTTAAAGTTATATTATTTTTGCTAGGAAAAATTGTATTATTTCTCCTAGAAATGTTTCTCCAAATGAAATCTATATAAAGAAGAAAAACAATGCAGTCATTTCAGCTATTATTCCATGGTTTCCACTTGCCTTTTATTGCCTGTCTGGTGCACCAGAATTCTTTGGGAGTAACAAGTGCTGGAGAAAAGGAACCAGGTGCCCATCATGCCATGTATATTTCCACATATTTCACTGTCTATCTGGAAAATGAAATAAGGCATCTTCAAAGACAGGCTCAGGATAGCTGCAAGAAGCTTTTTCCGTATAATAATTTATGTAGCTAAGGGTTACGTAAATTAATCTTCATTATCAAACCACCAGAGAGCAAGAGTTAAATCTGAACCACTGCTCCCATGGTACCAGGAAGGAAACCATCCTTATCACAGATTGGGTGTTTTCTTACAGGTCCAGGTGCACCTTTGACAGATTTTGGCAAGGAGAATGATTTTTGATCCCAGACAAACCTGCCAGTTGCTCCTGCTTATTTTCGCTCCTGCCTCTTGATGGGAGGGCAATTGCGATTAGACAAATCACATTGTCTTTGATCTGGTCCCCTTCTCCTTAGCCATGATTCATCCTGACAAGGAAAGTTTAAAAGCAACAAGTAAAATATGATAAACAATACCCATCGCTGTGCAGGGGAGCCTGGCTAAAAGCCTTCTGTCACTATTAATAACACTGTTTAGTTTTTAGCTTCCCCTGGAATTGCATTAGCTGTGAACAGGAAAGGAGAGGAGAGCGGCGTCTCAGGAAGCATTACCTGCATGAAGCTGGCCTCCAATGGTGTCTTCTGCTCTGTGCCCTACCTCTGAAACGACCCCTGAGACCAGGCAGAGTCCGAGACGGCACATAACCGGTGGCCATTGCCCAGTCTCCACTCTTCAGCTCTCATTTCCAACCGTTTTATCTAATGAGTTCCTTTTTCTCATTCCTGACCAGTTGGCTTGAGCTCCCCACACCTGCTATAATGGGAGGCTGGGGGGTGAGGGCTTTAGCACAGGAGGGTGTATATAGAACTGTGGACAGAGAGATGCCAAAGAGTCCTTTGAAGAGATGCCAGAGACTGAGCCCTGGAGTACAAGTATAAGTACGAGTACAAGTAGGAAAAGCAGGGAATTCAGGCAATTCTGCCAGAGGGGAGGAAGATCACAGTTATGGGCATGAATCTGCAGGGCTTGGAGCGAGCATGGTTTGGGTGCTTGCAACACAAGTTGTTGGAGGCTGGGGAGGTGAAGCAAACGGAAGATACAGAGAGGGGTATAAGCCTCAGCCACCAAGGTCTCAGTGCCACTGAAGGTCTGAAACCTAGCAGCTGTGTGACTCCTAACGCAGTGTTAGAAGTTTCTTACCACTAATTTTCATTGGAGGTAAATTCTTATGAAAAAGCCTTGCTTTGATTTGTCGAATGTGCTTATGTATGCTGATCTAGATTGATCTACACATGTCTGAGTTATTGAACAGCTTCCAGAGAGCGCGTCTAATTGGGGCTCAGTGGTGTTGGTGAGACAAACCCTATAGTAAATTAGCAGCCGTTCTAATACCATCTTGAGCTTCTGTAGCATCTTGTTTTCTCTCCCAAGCCATTAAAAGCACTTCACATATATCGCTGCCTTTTTTCTAATATTTCAGAGACATAATTAGGCACACGTGTAACTGTGCTTAATTTATAAATATTGACATCTGACATATTGGTGATAGAATCTGCTAAAGATAAAACGGGACCACAACTCTTGGGAAATGACGTGTTATTATCAGTCATTTTGCAGTCAAGTCGCCATATAAATAAAAATGCTATAAGCATTTCTCTCTCATTGATTGCATACGGTGAATATTTTTACGCTAACTTACACGTTTAAAATAACTTGCACCAACAGAGTATATGAGTTTCCAGCTTTACAAGGAATTATAAAAAGGAAAAGGCATAAATACAGCCCATGTCGTTATTATATGATGAAAAGATAATTTCTCTATGTTACTATGGCAAAAATCCTCATCTTTGGGGGGCCTCTAAGGTGAGATAAATACTAATGTACCTTGGTTTAAGGTAGGGAAGGACCAGGTACCAGAAAAGCTACAGCAATAGCAGAATTACTAAGTGCACTGTGATTTATATCACAGCAGCCACGGAATCTGGTGTGGGCAAAACCATTGAATCTACAGGTGACTTAGTTTAATCACAGTGAATTTGAAATGCCTGCTTCTGTTTTGTATATAACATATTTATTTATATTTCATATTAAACATACAGGAAGATAATCTGAGAGAGAAAAGGTAAATATACACATGCACAGGTGAAGATAACTTTCAAAAATGGGATAATTTATAAAAATTATTAAATAGGTTTGATTTTAATCTAACAGAATTAAAAAGTCTCTGAAAGGACTAATCCTTACCATCTCTTCTGAATATTTGTTTACAAGACAGACTTTAAACATTAGAAAAATGATTATGTAAAATGGAAGTTGACACCATTATATTTCAGGTTAAAACTTCATCTTGATTTTGCATGCTGGCTTGCTGCATAATAAAGCAAATAAACGAATAGGACCCTCACATTTCCCTTTCCTCACGTGTTGATGTGTTAAAGTCTGTTTAGTTTGCTTTTGATCAGAGTTAAACTCAGCCACGACTGTGTGGCTCACGTTCAGTATTTAAATTGCTTCAAAAATCATTTACACTTTTTCCCTCAAATGCCTTCTTTCCAGCCATTTCTTTGTGGATCTCTTGTTGATTGCATTTCACCATCACTGAGCATGGACAGCCCTTGGCCATACGCTGTTTTCACATGGGTGAAGTCTCTGGTTGGTACCAGAGCAAGGGTCACTCTCTTCCCCTCAGAAGGCATGGAAATGCCTTGCTGGCATTGCACCTAAAACACATCCTCTCAACCAGGGCTTCTTTGTCTATTGAGAGGTCAGTGATTCTACTAAATAGAAGTTTTTTCCAAAAAGTCCATGTGGGACTTCCATTTCTTGGGGTCCCTCATATTAAAGATGTCTCCCTGATTCATTTTTTAGCCAAAAATTTTGTCTGTACCATCAGGAAAATTGCTGAAGACTTGTCCACCAAGAGCAAAGTGAAAGGAGAACACATTCAATTTGCTGCAGAAGAGCTGGGGACACAATTTAGCAACAATGACTTTAAAAGTGAGATTGCATCAGGGAAGCAGGGAGCTTGCTCCAGTGTATATTTATTTCAACATCCATGTTAGTGCTTCCCTGAAGGGTTGGTCTAGGTGTTCATTTCAATGTTAGAGAATTAGCAGAGCAGGGAGCTTGGTGTTGGGAGCGAAGAGAGCACAGAGGTGGAACAGAGGTGACTGTGTCAGTGTCACCCCCTGCACAGAGGTCAGCAGAGCTGTCCCAGAGCCACACTGTACCAGGTCCAGTTTCTTCTGCAAAATGGGCAGCACCATAATCCCTCTCCCGGTGCTCTTGGCAACAATGGGTGGAAAGAAGTAATGAATGGAAATCCTGGGGGCAATAACTGTTCCATACATGTTATTTGCAGCATTATTTTACATAACTGTGGTTTATGTTTTTCTCTTGTTGCCTCGGGCCTCTTGGAAGTATGCTGAGGGCCAAACCTACTGATCGTATCAGATTAGGTTGCATTTTGTAATTCATGACATAGTGTCAGAAAAAAAGAAAAAAAAAAACTGGCCTCTGAAAGATCTGATTTCTAATCCCAGCTCTTTCAATGAAACTGTAATTTTCCATCCCCAATGCACTACTGGTTGCGGCATTATCTTTGGTATGAATAGGCACCTACAGTAGTGCTGGTCGGATGGTGCCTGTTGATAATCACACTTTGCCACCCATTTCCCTTTGTGAGGAGACCCATGTTAATGGCACTGTTCTGTTTACAGACTCATTGGTTCACATCACACCCGGAACCACCTAGTGGTCATTACAGCCTGGCTTCCCAGCAGTGTCCAGCATGTCACCTTCCACCCTCACTGTTGACCCCACCTGCACCCCCAGTTGTGCTGTCCAGTTATGTGTGGCAAATCTGCAAAGTTCAAACCTTGCCTTTTCCATGGGTGCCCAGCTTGATAGATAGTTGTCTTAGCATATTTTGCAATGCTATGAGTGATTTCCTAAGTCTAGGGAATTTCCGGACAACAGAGGTTTATGTAACCATTGGTTTTGTTGGGTTAGGATATCCAGGAACATCGTTCCCAGAGCTACTTGGCTTCTGATGAGGGCTTCTTAGGACACTGTCACAGCAGAGCATATCACAAGGTGACACAAGGCTATGTAAATTCCATCTTCCTCTTCTCATAGAGCCACTAACATCACCATGAGACCCATTCCCAATCCTAATTATCTCCTAAACTCCTAACAAGTCCCCATAAGCATATAACTTCAGGGATTGTTACCAACACACGAAATCTGGGGGACATATTCAAATCATTGTGTCATCTTTCTACTCAGCCTTCATAGACCCCTTCCCACCCACTTCCTCCCTCCTCCAAAAATCCTTTAAATATAGTTTCTTTTCTGAATGGAGTGATGAGTCTAATGAACCCTGGCATCTTGCATGCTCCTTGGAATTGAAGTACACATCTTGACTTTTAAACAAGAAGAGATGGGAAGTGCAGATTTCACCCAGATTTCTATATCTGGCCTTGGAAGGCAGAGAGAATTCAGCCATCGTTGTCACGTGTGGAAGGAATCCTAGAAAGGCAGGTTTGGAGTTTTGTTTGATTTTGGTTTCCATTTTCATTTTACTTGTCCACCTGGTGAGAACTCGCTCTAAATGGGAACTGCACCTGACAGGCAACAGAGTTTCTAGCACCAGAGCAATTCTTACTCACTTTAGAGTTCTGCACTGGAGCCTTCACCCAAGCTGTGGTCCAGGCCCATGCATGCACAGCAGAGTGCACACAAGTCAGCAGGGATGAAATTTCAGTCCCCAGGGCGACCTGGCAAGGTACAGAGCTTTGTAAACATCCAACCACTTCTATGATGATGATGATGATGATGATGATGATGGTTTGAAGAAATTTGCAGCTCATTTGGATTATTTCTTTGAAAAACTTTGTGTTTTGACTCTGCTGTTTTCTATTTTCTGTCATTTGCTTTTATTATTTTTATCACCATTTTACACCTTGGCCAATGTCAGATTGTAGCCATAGGAAGGAAATCTATTTATTTGGACCTGGAGGCAGAATTCTGAATATATATTCTTCTCCAGTAGACCCTAACCATATAGGCTTTTCTTAGAACTGCATTTATTAGATTTCTTGGAAGAAAGCAAAAAGATTTACTGAATTACATCTCTAACTCATGATCAGCCAGGGGGCAGGCACAGAGCTTTCAAAGATGCATGCAGGCAGGGACCACTTAATATCCTCCCTGGGATGGCTAGGTCCACTCTGAGGGCTTTTGGCTGATATTGGAGATGACAAGTCTTTCTCATGCAGATGGAAAACCTCTGAGATCTTACCCATTTGCTTTTGTTTCTGAAATAATAGCAGATATTAATAGTGCATGAGGAGGCACAGATTTCACATGCACGTATGGAGCCATCCATGTGTTGAGACCATTTCCTGTAAGAGTGTCACTGTGTTAAATCTCCAGATTGTCAAAGGTTCAGTGTAGGCAAGGGACATCTTACTGTTTGTGGCAACCTACACGTGTGCTGCAAGGAGAGCTGAGTTTGTGAATGTGGATCTGTACTATTTTTTGCTATAGTCCACACAGTAGCTGTATCATCAGGAAAATGAAAACACAGCTTTGTCCCACTTTCTTCCAAGCTGCCCTCTGAGAAATTGACCCAATGATAAAAGGAGGCTTTTGTTTGTGAACTGTACTTAGACAGGAGCAGCTTTTATTTTTCAAAGAGAGAAAAGGAATAAAAACAATGACACAGAATTATAAAACAAGATAATAAGAAATTAATAATGGCTAATATATTGCATATTGCTATCTTTAAAGTAGTTGCCCAGGTTACAAGCTATAGGTAAGCAAAATTGCTCAAACAACATAAGCACAAACTGTTCTTCCTAATGAACTAATAGAAATTACTAGTGTAATTAACTATCTTGTGTGTGTACATGTTTTTTTCTTTTCCTTTCCTTGTTTTCTTCTTTCTCCCATCCCAGTTGTTCTTTCCCTTTGAGCAGTTTCTTTCACTTTCACAATATCTATTGTTCGTTTCTGGATATTATTTACTTTTCAGTTTCTTACACCACGGAAACAATACAATGTTTACACTTGCGAGTCTGCTGTATTTCATGTATGACTATGGGCTCTTGTTATATCCATTTACCTATAAAAACCTCGAGTTTATCCTTCCTTATAGCTGAGTAGTACTCCATTGTATAAGCACACCACAACTATTTCATTCATTCCCCAACTGATGGGCATTTGGGTTTCTAAGCTTTAGCTATTAAAAAATGTACTGCTATAAACATGGGTGTACATGTGTCTCTATATTATAAAATTTTTAGTTATTCTGGAAAAAAATTATCCAGAATGGGAATAGCTGGGTCTAATGGAACCTATAATCTTAGATTTTGAGGTATTGCCACACTAATTTCCAGGTGGCTGTACCATTCTACACTCCCACCAACAGTGGAGAAGGGTTCCTTTTTTCCTGCCAAATGCTCAATAATATTGAACATTTTTTCATGTATTAATTTGTCATTTGCACTTCTTCATCTGAGAAATATATATTCATCTCTGATGTCCACTTTTGGTTTAAATCTGGGGGCTCTGATTTTTTTTCAATTCTTTATATGTTTTAGACAGAAGTCCTATATCTGAGGGACAGTTGGGTAAAATTTTTCCCACATTGGGTTTTCTTTTCACTCTGTTGCTGAATTCTTTGGATGTGCAAAAAGTTTTTAATAAGATGAGATCCCAGTTGTTGATTCTTTGATGTACTTCCTGTGCAGTTTGATTTTTGTTCATGAATTCTCAGCAGGTGGAAAGTCAGTGTTTCCAGCACCATTTATTAAAGAGGCTTTCTTCCAGGGAACATGTTTGGCCCTTTTGTCAAAGATAAGGTAGCTGAGTGCATTTGTAGTTGTGTTTGCACTATCTAATCTGTTCCACTGATTCTCAGGTCTGTTTTGCTTTTTTTATTTTTTTATTTTGCCAGACCTGATTTTATCTCAGTAGCTTTGTAGTATAATTTCAAGTCAGGAATTTTGTTGCCTCTGCTTTGGCTTCATTGCCCAGCATTGCCTTTGCTATTCTAGGTCTCTCCTATTTCCAAATTAATTTTAGGAATGTTTTCTCTCAATCTGTGAAGTATTGCCTTGGTTACTTTTCTCTCATTGCTGGGACAAAATACCTGACACCCAAAGTGAAGGAAGTAAAGTTTATTTATCTCACTGTGGAAGTTTCTGTCATAATCAGTTGGCTGCAAGGCAGGGTGACACGGCACCAGGGCTACACTTCAAGGCAGCAGCCACCAAAAGCAAACAGCAAAAGGGAGGCAGAACAAGCCTCTTTTCTTTCTTTGCATTGTATATAGGCCACCCCCATCCAAGGGGTGTGTAGCACTCCCAAAATCTTCTTGGTCTCTTCTTGCACGAGATGAGGAAATTTATAAAGTAAGAACCCTGGTTTCCTGCTGAGTATCTTAAACTTCTAAACTGCTCAAATTGACACAATGCATCAACCATAACAGGTATGCTAATGGTGTTTTGATTTGATTGAATTAAATCTGTATAACAATTTTGGGAGTATGACTATTTTCACAGTGTTGATTCTTCCTATTGAAGAGCTAGGGAGATCTTTCCATTTTCTGATATCCCTTTTGATCTCCTTTTTCATGGTATTGAAATTTTCAATGAATAAATCTTTTACTTCCTTTGTTAGATTGATTCCTAAGTATTTCCATTTATTGGATGCTATTATGAAGGGTGCTATTTCCCTAATTTCTTTCTCAGTGAGTTTATGTTTGTGTACAGGAATGCTTTAGATTTTTGAGTGTTAACTTTGCATCCATCTATGCTACTGAATTTGTTTATTAATTCTACCCTGGCTAATGATTCCAGAACTATATTGAATAGGAATGGTGACTTGTTTCTGATTTTAGAGTGAAAGATTTCAGCTTTTGTCCACTTAGTATAATGCTGGCTGTTGGTCTGTCAGAGATGGCTTTTATAAGATAGAGGTAAAGATCATTTAATCTGATTTTCTGTAGGATTTTTATCATGAATGAGTGTTGGACTTTATCAAACACTTTTTCTGCATCAATCAAGATAATCATGTGAGTTTTGTCTTTGGTTCTGTTGATATGATGTATTATGTTTATTGATGTATTAGTCAGGGTTTTACTAGAGAAAACAGAAATAACACTAGATATACAGATGTATAAGAAATGGTAAGATTGGCTTAGGATGATCAGCCACAGAGTCAGATGAGGAAGTGTGCAGAGGGTGTCTACATGCTGGAGGTTGAAGGAATCTATCCAAGGTCTAGAGTTCACCCTAGTGTCTCATGCAAGTCCACACAAGCAGGCTGTTGGGTCTGCGACAGAAGCCAAAGGCTCTATGATGAAATACTGAAAAGTCTATGCCAGAAACCTGAAGAGTCTACACTGGAAGCCAGGAGAGGAGATCCAAACCAAAGGGGAAGACTGGAGCTTCTCCAAAGAATGGAATGCATTCATCCTTCCTCCTTCCCTTTTATACCTCCAGGTGATGAGCCACCCTAGGGTGGGTCTTCTACACCCTTGAGTGTAGATTTGCTAAACCCATTCAGTTAAGCTTCTAAATGTCTCAAGTTGACACAATCAATCAACCACTACAATTGATTTGTGTATGTTGAACCATCTCTGCATTCCTGGAATGAATCCCACTTGGTCATGGTATATAATCTTCTTGATGATTTACTGCATTCTATTTGCTATTATTTGATGTTATTTTTGCATCTATGTTCATTAGAGAGATTGAGCTATAGTTTTTGTTGTTGCTGCTGTTGTTGCCCTTGTTATTTTTTGGCTGGGTCTTTCTCTGGTTTTGGTGTCAGAGTAACATTTTTCATTTGAGAATTAGGGTGAATTGCTTCCCTCTCAAATTCATTACAGAGTATGATGAGTATTGACATTAAATCACCTCTAAAATTCTTATAGAGGAGCTTAAGACCAGCACTCCCAGCAGTTGATTATATATCCAACCCCCTAGAAGAGGGGATTGTGCCCCGGAGGTTCCGCTGGCCCCAGTTCACCACTCCCAGCTTCTGCCTCTCAATTTAGGGAGCCAAGAGCCTACAGGGGACCTGGGACTGCTCCAGGAGCTGAGGGTACAGGAGGTGATTCACCACACATCCAGAGAAAGCTTTGGAACACCACTCAAAGCAAGGAAATATAGAAAAATGACAAAAGGAAAGACCAAAAGACAATCTCAAATCTCCAGCTCATCACAAGAAAGCCTAGGAGCCATGTACATAGAAGAAAATAGAAGCCATATACCTGAAATGACTGAAATGATATCAAGTGAAATAAAGAAGCAACTTGGGGAAGCTATGGAGAAACTCAAATCAGAAATAATTGCCCAGGTAAAAGAAGAAATGATAAAAGTAGTGAAAGAAATAGTGAACACATCTAGTGAAGACACAGCTAAAAAATTAGAGGAACAAAGCAAGCAGATAGAATCCCTGAATGAACACTATAAGAAACAAACAGAATACATAAAGCAAACTCAAAGAGATATACAGTAAATCAAAAATTCTATTGAAAGGACTTCTATCAAGAACATATAAAGAATTAAAAAACATCAACCCCCACAAAATTCAAAGACCCTCTCCAAAAGTGGGCAGCTGAGATGAACACACAGTTCTCAGATGAAGATATACAAATGGCAAACAAATACATGAAGAAATGTTCACCATCACTGGTCATTCAAGAAATGCAAATTAAAACAACATTGAGATATCATCTCACACCGGAAAGAATAGCTGCCATCAAGAAATCAACTGATAACAAATGTTGGCAAGGCTGGGGGGGGGGGAATAACACTGCTCCACTGTTGGTGGGAGTGTAGACTGCTGCAACCACTATGGAAATCAGTATGGAGAATTCTCAGAAGACTAGGAGTGGAAGCTCCATTCAACCCAGCTATTCACCTCCTGGGTCTTTTCCCAGAGAAACTGAAAAGTTCATATCACAGTGATATATGTGCACCCATGTTCATAGCAGCCCAATTTGTAATAGCTAAATATTGGAAACAACCAAGATGCCCATCAACTGCAGAGTGGATGAAAATGATGTGGTATTTTTATACAATGGAATATTACTCAGCTATAAAAAAGGATGATCTTGAGGCCTTCATAGGGAAATGGGGACAACTTGAGACTATTCTCATTAGTGAAATAAATAAGAATCATATTTATAAATATCACATTGTTTCTCTAGTGTAAAAAGTAATAAGAACTGTAGGAGTAATAAAACCCAAAATGTGTAATTGCTACTGTAAAAAAAGAGAGGAAAAGAAAGTGCTCTAAAGGATATAACTGCATGTGTGTTTAAGTGTGTAAGATAGATGTCCATATTACTGTTTTTGTTAGAATGTTGAGCAGAACTGTTAACAGGCTCATTGTTTGAATGCAAACTTTGTATGTTTTAACTTTGTAAATTGAACAACTATTTCCAATGATGACAGTATGTAACTTATCAAGTGGTGATTTCTTAGTATTTTTGTTTTTGTTTTTTTATTGTTGTTGTGATGGTTGTTGCTTTTTTCTCTTTTTATTTTTTTTTCTTTCTTTCCCCTTCAGAATTCTGTGTTGTTGCTACCCTCTTTCTGTTTTTTTTCTTTCTTCTTCTCTTTAAATAAAAAAATTTTTTAAAAAAAAGCAATAGGAGGAAAACAAAGTGCTCTAAAGGATATAACTGCATGTACATTTAAGTGTGTGGGATTGATAACCATATTACTAAGTTTTTGTTAGATCATTGAACAGAACTCTTTGCAGCCTCACTGTTTAAATGTCCACATTGTGTGCCTTAATTTTGTAATATGAACAACTATTTCTAAGAAGACAACATGTAATTTATCAACTAGTGATTTCTTACTTTTTTTAAAAATTCTGTATTATTTCTACCTTTTTCTGTTTTGCTTTTTTTCTCTTTAAATAAAATTTTAAAAAATTCTATTGAAAGCTATCAAAACCACCTCAATGAATGTGAAGATAGAATTTCGAACCTTGAAGATTGCAGCTAGTGAACAGGAAAGGAAAGGGCTTTTAAAAATAACAAAGAATCAGGAAATAACAATTCAACAGCTGCAAGATGATGCAAAGAAAAATAACATAACATTAATAAGGATAAGTGAAAAAGAAGAGAACAGCCCAAATGATATCAAGAGGATATTTACAGAAGTAATAGCTGAAAAATTCCCAAACATGAGAATGAAAACTGACATTTGGATTACTGAAGCGTATAGAACTCCAAATAGCCATAACCAAAATAAAACTACACCCAGACACATAATAATCACCATCCCAGAAGTTCACCATAAGAACAGAATACTAAAAGCTGTTAGGGAGAAAAGACAGATCAACTATAAAGGAAAACCTATCAGAATCACAGCAGACATCTGAACACAAACAATGAAGTCAAGAAGAGCATGGAGTGAAGTATTTCAGATCCTAAAGGAAAACTACTTCCAACCCAGACTGAGGTACCCTGCAAAACTGTCCTTCAAAATGGATGGAGAAACAAGATACTTCCATGACAAAGAACACCTGAAAAACTTCATGAACACCAAACCAACCCTACAAAGAATACTTAAAGACATTCTAGATACACATAGGATATAACCACCAAGCAAGGAAGACAGTTAAACAGAATGGAAAGGTAAAGATACAACAGCAGAAAGATAACATGTCAACAATAAACCAATATATAACAGTTATAACCATTAATGTAAATGGCCTCAACTCACCAATCTAAAGAAACAGACTGGCAGAATGGATCAAGAAACAACATCCAACCATATGCTGTCTACAAAAACCCATATAACCCAAAAGAAAATCCATAGACTGAAAATGAAAGGATGGAAAACAATACTTCATGAAACAGGAAACCAAAAAAAAAGCAGGAGTAGCTATTCTGTTTGCAGACAATGTGAACTTCAAACCAAGAATGATCCAAAGAGATAAAGAAGGTCACTACATACTAGTTAGGAGAAAACTTCAAGAGGAAGAGATAGCAATCTTAAATATATATGCACCAAATTCCAGAGCATCCAGCTATACAAAGCAAATATTAACAGAAATGAAAAATCAAATAAGCAATAATACAATTAAAACAGGAGACTTTAACAAGCCATTGACCCAATGGGACAGATCAACTAGACAGAAAATCAGCAAAGAAATAACAGAACTGAATCACACCTGTGAACAAATGGACTTGATAGATGTATATAGAGGGTCCCATCCAGCAACATCAGAATATACCTTCTTCTTAGCAGTACATGGGACAGTCTCTAAAATAGACCATATACTAGCCCACAGAACATATTTAAGTAAATGCAAAAGAACTGAAATTATCCCATGCATGTTATCTGATCATAGTGCCATGAAACTAGAAATTAATGATAAAAGCAACTGCAAAACCCTCACAAATACATGGAAACTGAGTAATACACTCTTGAGTAATCAGTGGATCACAGAGGAAATTAAAAATTATTAATTGTTTAATTAATTTTTTCAAATTAATTTTTCAAATTAATTTTTTCAAATTAATTGTTTAAAATAATTTGTTAAACAAATTAAACAATATCTATAAGCAAACAAAAATACAAATAAAATGTACTGGAATTTGTGGGATACAATGAAAGCAGTCCTCAGAGGAAAATTTATTGCACTGAGTTTCCACATCAGGAAGGCAGAATGAACACAAATAAACAACCTGATGCTACAACTCAAACATTTAGAAAAAGAAAATCAAGCCAAGCCCAAAGGCAAAAGAAGGGAGGAAATTGTAAAGATCAGAGTGGAAATTAATGCAATAGAGACTAAGAAAACAATTCAAAGAATCAATGAATCAAAGAGTTGGTTCTTTGAAAGAATAAATAAAATTGATAAGCCCCTAGCCAACCTTATTTAAAAAAGGAAAGAAAAAACTCAAAATCATGCAATAAGAAATGAAAAAGATGAAATTACTACAGACTCAGTGGAAATACAGAAGATCATCAACATCTATTTCAAAAACCTCTACTCTCATAGGTTCGATAACACAGAAGAAATAGACAGATTGCCAGATACATATGAACTACCAAAGCAGGATCAGGAAGATATAAAACTGCTGAAAAACCCAATTTCTATTAATGAAATTGAAAATGGAATTAAGTCCTTGTCAACAAAGAAGAAAGAGCCCAGGCCCAGATGGATTCACTGCAGAATTCTACAAGAAATACAAAGAAGACTTAATTACAACACTCATCAAACTCTTCAGTGAAATTGAAAGGGAAGCAATTCTTCGTAAGTCATTCCTGGAAGCAAATATTACTATAGTACCAAAACCTGAGAAAAACCCAGCTAAAAAAGAGAACTGATAGGCAATCTCCTCAATGAACATAGATGCAAATTTATCAATAAAACATTGGCAAACAGGATGCAGCAAATCATCAAGATGATTATACACCATGTATAAGTGGGATTCATTCCAGGAATGCAGGGATGGTTCAACATACATAAATCAATAAATGTAATCCACCATATCAATAGAGCCAAAAGTAAGAACCACATGATCTTCTCTATAGATGCAGAAAAAGCTTTTGATAAGTTCCAACACTCATTCATGATAAGAACCTTACAGAGAATTGGAATAGAGGGTCTTTACCTCAATATGATAAAGGCCATCTATGACAAACCAACAGCAAGTATCATATTCAATGGCCAAAAACTGAAAGCCTTTACCTTAAAATCAGGCACAAGACAAGGATGTCCTGTATCACCGCTCCTATTCAACATAGTACTGGAAATACTAGCCAGAGCAATTAGACAAGAGAGAGAAATATAAGGAGTAAAGATAGCAAAAAAAGGACATTAAATTATCATTATTTGCAGATGACATCATACTTTACAGAGAAGACCCCCAAAACTCCATTGAAAAACTCCTAGATATAATAAATCAATTCAGCAATGTAGCTGGGTACAAAGTCAATACTCAAAAATCAATAGCATTCCTATACACTAACAACAAAAATACTGAGAGAGAAATAAGAGAAGCCACACCCTTCACACTAGCATCCAAAAAAATGAAATACTTAGGAATTAATCTCACAAAAGAAGTAAAAAGCTATACAGGGAAAATTATAATACCCTGAAAAAGGAAATTGAAGAGAACCTCAGAAAATGGAAAGACATCCATTGTTCATGGATAGGAAGAATAAACATTGTGACAATGGCATTCTCCCAAAATTACTATACAGATTCAGTGCAATCCCAATCAAAATACCACTAACATACCTCATAGATCTAGAGAAATCACTCCTAAATTTCATCTGGAACCAGAAGAGACATAGAATAGCAAAGGGCATTCTAAGCAGCAAAGGCAAGGCAGGAGGCATCACAATCCCTGACTTGAAATTATACTACAAAGCTATGGTAATAAAATCAACATGGTACTGGAATGAAAACAGACCTGAAGATCAATGGAATAGATTGGAAGATACAACCACAACCACAAAGTCACTCAACCACCTTATCTTTGATAAAGGGGCCAAACATGCTCACTAGAAGAACAGTTTCTTTAACAAATGGTGCTGGAAAAACTGACTATCCATATGCAGAAGACTAAAACTAGACCCATGCCTATCACCCTGTACTACACTAAAATCTAAATGGATTAAAGATCTAAATATTAAAACAGAAACACTAAATCCGTTGGAAGACTAAGTTGGTAAAAATCTCAAAGAAATAGGAGTAGGTAGAAAATTCATGAAGAAGAATCAAACGACATGGTCAGTACTTCCCAGAATCAATAACTGGGATCACATCTTATTAAAGAGTTTCTGCATGTTGAAAGAGATTTCCAGCAGAGTGAAAAGAAAACCCACACACTAGGAAAAAATCTTAGTGAACTGTCCCTCAGACAAAGGACTTCTGTCTAGAACTTAATAAAGAATTTAAAAAAATCAGACCCTCAAAATTTCAAAGACCCAATCTAAAAATGGGCACCCAAGATGAATACATAGTTCTCAGATGAAGAAATATGAATGGCAAATAAATACATGAAAAAATGTTCATCATCATTAGTCATTAGAGAAATGCAAATTAACACCACACTGACATTCCATCTCATTCTACAAAGAATGGCCAGGATAAAAAAAAAAAAAAACCAAACTACCAACAACAAATGCTGGAGAAGCTGTGGGGAAAAAGGAACTCTTCTGCAGTGTTGGTGGGAGTGTAGACTGGTGCAACTCCTGTGGAGGTCAGTCAGGAGATTCCTCAAAAAGCTGGGTTTGGAAGTCCCATTTGACCCAGCTATTCCACTTCTAGGCATACTCCCAGAAGAACTGAAAACATCATACCACAGTGATATATGTGCACCCATGTTTATAGCAGCACAATTTGTAATAGCCAGATCTTGGAAACAACCTAAGGGACCATCAACTGAGAAATGGATAAAAAAGATGTGGTATTGTTATACAGTGTAGTACTACTCAGCTACAAAGAATGATCACGTTGAGATATTTATAAATAAAT